>JAQQZZ010143481.1:0-12997 GCA_030265115.1 Mopalia vespertina | reverse complement strand
GGCTAACAGGTTGCCTCTTTTCTCGCCTCTTACGATCAACCGAGGAAGCCGGGGGAGTATTCTGCAGGGCCTGCTGAGCGTAAATGGCCCACCCGCTCCCCCACGGGGGAGGAATAATGAAGAGACATGGTTATAATAAAAGAAATGGCATTTTATCAACTTGGATACTTACTTAATTGTATCACTAATAGAACTGTCCGTCTGCTCGCAGTAGAAATCTGGACAGTTTTGATCCATGTTGACTTTACCAACAAAGGCTCTCTGACCAAGCGATTCTGAGAAAATATTATAAAATATAATTATATTATAAAATAAAGTAAGTCGCAAAGACTCATTTATCAGAAAGTAAATACCTGAACATACAATAATCCCAGACTCACTCATGAAGATCGTCTTGTCTTTTACGCGTATCTGCATGTAGGTGAATTTGGCTGAATTAAGGATCTAACGATATTGATCTGTAACGTTTGTTTGATTTGTAGTTTAACTAAGCCCCTAAAGGTAGCTACTTCTTTCTCGGTCTGACTTTATACTGATACAAGGGGACCAAGCAAAAACAAACAATCAAACAGATGAAACTTCAGAGAAACCACGTCATTGAAGCTCGTTTCCTGGTGTGACTATATCATATACGTACGGTCCCATACGAGACATGATGCCGCGCGATACATCGAACGAACGTAAGCAGTCAAACACGTTATAAGCATTGATATACACACGTAATGCAATTGAATAAAGAAAGAGACACCCTCAAAACTATTTTAGCTACATCTTTGGAGAAACCCTCATTTAAATCGCTTTGTTTATTGATTTGATTGGGGTTTAAACCCGTACGTAAGGTTATTTCACTCACATGACGGTGTGCCAGTCCAATAGGTGGGGCAAATCATACTCGACAATGCTGGCAACAACTAAAGACAAGGCATAGGACAATCGCAGGACGTAAAACAAAAACATCACAAACAGAACGGCTTGACTTTGTCCTTTATCTCTCAAAGCCCCATGCAAGGCAACAAGAAGCTCCCTCCCAACTCTCCTCTCTTTAAAACGAATAACTTTCTTAGATACGGTGTCAGCTAGGTTTCAAGAGGATGGAACAAAAGACAGAATGCAGAAAATACAACTGACCAATTATGTCACATAGAATCTTGCACGCCTCCAAGTGAATTGTTCCATAATAACAAACCGTGGTTGTCCCATTTTTTAATAATCGAGTCTGAAATATAAAACAGATACAACACAAAGCATAACAAGCTAAAAAAGTTTTATTAATTAAACGGGTTTTTTAGTTTCTATTTAAGAAAATGTCCAGAACCGTTTGTAGATGCTGTATGATTAACTTAGATATTATGACCACAATATGACAACTTTTAACTTTAGTGATGACTTCAATAGAACAAATATTTTGGACGATGAATGAAAGCTACTGTATTTGGGTCCATTATGTTCAGGCTACTAAATCAAGAGAATTACTACTGAGTTAAATCCCCGTTCGTCTCATCAACAAAAAAGCAATTATGCAAATTATATTTTGATCGACTCGGTCTATGTCACTTTTATTATGTTATCTAAAGCTTTGAAATACGCCAACACATGCTCAATACGACTCTATTTAATTCTGCTTTGAGCTCGTTAAATGTCTTTTCTCATTGACGAACAGTTAAAATAACTTGTTAAACATTCTATTGACAACACGGGCTATATATTTATGCATAAGCTCTTAGAAATGTTGCAACGAAGACGAAATTGGACTAAATTTAACCAAGACTAAATTGATGATAAAGCTTTTATTCCGTATGACACAAAAACATAATTAAAGTATACTAAATAAATACACATTCCATAGAGTAACTTACCACAACCTTTTTGTAGATCTCACCAGCATATTCAGAATCCTTGAATCTAGACTCGGTTGGAAATGTGTATTTGGTCAGCCATTCACAGAGTTGTAAATCCAGCGAGGTGCCCAGGTTTGGATACTGGGGTGCATGTGTATGAGTGTCAATAAAGCCGGGTATCATAAACTGTCTGTTATTCAAATTAAAAAGCACAGTGAGTGATTAATGTATACAACTCATGTGAACTAAAATAAAAAGTCACTTTGTCATACACAATTCTATAGAACAGTGACTTATGGATTGATTTGTCGATTGGTGTCTTACACTTTGATCCAGGCCATCTCATTTATATGACGTCACAACAGTGACTGATGCCAGCATAAACGTAACATAGGAAGTGTTTTGCTATAGTGGAAGATTACTTGTCTTACAGTGCTAAGTAAAGACAGCATTGGAGCCGATCTGTTTGTGTTGTCTTTGTCATGTGACTGTCCTGTCCTGTCTTTGTTTGTTGACAGTGGCGTCGAGGGTAGCTTCACCCATTAGGTTGGCACGCCTTCATATGTGTGAGATAACTTCAAGAACAGCGTTAATCCCCAATAAAAAAACAAACAAAACAAGTAAACTACCCTTAGTTTACCAGTCTCACCCTTCTTTCATTTGATACAAATCCACATTTTTGTATCCCTCCCGTCTGAGAATAATGTCCAATTGATCCGCATCTTCCACGAAAACAATCTAAATGTAATGCAGAGAAATATCTTTACTTTTACACTTGTTGTTGATTTGTCTTGAGGTAACCAGCTGTTCAAAAGTCGATTTGTGAGTGTCAAAGGTTTATCTCGTCACTAAACGAACAACTTGTTCTATCTGTAGACTTATTATCTATCTGTATTTTTGTTTCTAAGGGAAAGCATTTTCCGATTCTAATCCCATCCGATAATCGAACCTCGACATTCAGAGTGAGGCACCAAACTTCCAGCAAGAAGTGGCGGCCACCTAGACCACTCGGCCAACCGGTATATCAAAAAAGAAGGTAAATTAGCTGGAGTCTAGATAGCGGAAAGCATAAAATACTTTTCGTGTCGTTTAGGAAGGGAATTTTAACAGTACTGCCGTTATAGTGGGACAGCTCTTAGTTTAAACAGATTCACGATATGGCCAAGGTGGCTTGGCAATCAACTCCTCTCGTTGTTTGCATATAATACTTTTTCTGTGTAACAAATCGTACATGCCATTGGTTTACTGCAACATACATACACACCCCTTCCATTCGTTAACAGTTATAAGCTTTACCTGTCTATCACTTTAAGGTTGGTCTTATCCACAAACGCCTTCTTTGTGGTTTGTCTTATCCCAACATTTACAGTTGGTCTTTTCCTAAACTCACTGTTTATCTTTTTTTCCAAATCCGTATGGTTTGTCTTATGCTTATATCACCAAACTCACACTAGAGTTACGGTTTGTTTTTTAAATAAATGTACATAATTGAAAAATATATGGATATGTATTATATTGGGGATGTTAAACAAGCTCGAATAGGTAGGCCTTCAAGGTGAGATATTTAACAGATATATCCTAGATTAAATTACAGGACATGGGCAAATAACCTCCATCTGTGTGACATATTTTTAACAACCATGTCAGTGTATGTCACAGAATATTAATTGTGGCGTTATCGTATACCTAGAGTTTCACATAACAGACAGAAATGATATAAATAGTATTTATATTACAGCTAGTTGATGCATCCTGCTATTACACGTTCTGCACTACCATGTTGTATTGACCTAGAAATTTTATATTCTAACCCGTCCCATAATTTCAGAGGTTTGCAGCTGTAGTACATCAAGGTAACATTAATTTGTTTTTTATTTGCTTGTTTATATTTCAAGGTTATTTTACCTACATGACCGCGTGCCAGTCCACTGGGTGAAGGAAACCACCGTTGACAACACTGACAACAAACACAAGACAGGACCAAAACAGGACGCAATACTAAGGCATACCAAATAATTTGTGTTGTCTCTGGAGCACCAGAGCAACAGGACTGTCTCCCAAAACCTCCGCCTGTAAAATAAGTGAAATGCACTTAAGAATGGCGGTTAACATAAATAAATTAATCGTTCGATCAATCAATCTATCCAAATCAACCAACAAATCTCATTCAAACAAAATATGAATGAAATGACCACCAATCAATGAATCAATCAATCATTCAATACAGCATTGGAGACAGGGTTTGCAGATATGTTTAAACGGAAGCAGGTCGCCGTAGGGTCATCTGTCTTTAAAATACATTACAGTTGTTTCTCCAATATATATAAATAACTGACCAGAGTTTCAGGAAAAAGTGACGAATATTAACATCTGTGGATGGTTGGATTGAACAAGCCTGACAGATAAGTTTATTTTTATTTATTCAATAATATATATATTTTGACAGGCTGTACCGTTAAAAACCGTGATGCTAGTATCTGGGATAGGCCTATGCTACAAAACTCCAAGCTTAGCGATATGGTATAGCAAACTAACTATACCTGTCATTTCTAAGCACGGTCAAATGCTATATGAACTGAAACTGTGTATCGTTTATGTGGTAGCAATCAGTGTTAGTTCAGTTTATGTGGATAACTTACTTGACTCCCAAAGACGCCTAAAACTTTGTTCTGAAGAACTTCTAAAGGCGACGATGATGTTGAATGTGCAAACTGTCCTTTAAAAACACGTAAAAGTCCCTCCATCCTCTTCTTCCGTTGTGGGAGCGTTGGTTTAGATTTGTATAACACCACAACAGCGGTATGCCTGCTCACCAAATCACTCTGAATAATAATTCATATACAAGAAAGTGAGTCAAATAAATGGGAATATATATCTTATTTCACAATGACAAATATTTTAGATTAACATATAAATTTGTGTGGCAATGACGCATGTCTTTATGCGAATCTTCTTTATCCGTGTCATTGTAAAGAGAAAAAAGGACCCGTACGCAAACCATTATAGAAAAATAGATCAGCTATTAAACGCCTTACATATACATGAAAAGGCTTCCTTCGTCAGCTTCAATCGACTCAATGAAAGAAATGTAGTCCCACTATGGGCTTATCAATGGTTAAATACTGAAATAAATGACATACCGTATCATACTTTCTCCGAGTATACACTCACTGGACTGTATCTAGTCTACAGCGTTAACCTATGTTGATTAAGTGGTCCATTAAATTACACTGGCAATGTAACATAAATGACTCCGAAGCACATTTCCGTCATAACACATGTAAACGTATGAATTTCTATTAATTCTCCGTGATAACTATGGAAGGGCCCAATACCAAAATATCACGACGCGGAATACATATTCTATGTCACAGCGTGCCAAACATGTAACAGAATAGAGGTCTCACAATTACAAACAAATCCCCTTTATTAGCATATGGCGATAAGTACATCCATATTACAATGGTATTCTTCTTCAATTTATGTGTACAAGTTACACGACACGTTGATAGTATATTCTTGACTGAATGACCAGTTCCTTGAACCGAGTACAAACATTCGGGTTGTGTTGCAAAGACGTGTTCATTAGTTTACAGAATCATGAACACACGAATGATAAAGTCATGATTTCAGCCTGTTATTTTCAAATTTGGATAATTCCTGTGCATGAGGTCTCTACTAACATTCAACATTTGTGGACACAGAGCTTGAAATAAAAATGACAAAGTCTGGTTTTAAAATGATTGTATTTATAAAAGATATTTTGTTTAATATTCATGCACCAATAATAAATTTGATAACCCCACAACAGACTCAAAATTCGCATATTTCTTTCACATTAATAAACAACATTTCTATCTCAAATTATTATATATGAGCTTTTGATAAAAGTGAACAGAATAAGTTGACATCTTTTATTTCATGTAATCGCACGTAAAGTATTGGCATATTTAACATTCTGAACACTTGTGTACGGCCTTTTCAGTGTAATTCATTTCTCTGTTTGATGTTAAAATCTTAAGGGTTCAACCGATTGGAACAAGGCTTGATTAAAATTTATTCCACATAACTAACCAATCTCCCCACAGTGTAGATGAAATGCCGCTGAATATGTTGTTAAATAATAATCAATCAATGAAACAATCGGCCAACTTGATCGTCATGTGTTGTTATAGCACCGAACAGAAGGTACCGTATTGGGTATATATAGTTCATTGAATGATGTAATCAGACGTTAAATAATAAACCTTTTAGATTCCAAAGTTATATTTCGACCAGTTACAAATTTAAAAGGCAATCAAATTATAAGGACGTATTACAATTAATATAAGTACTGTTACAAGTAGTAGTAATTATAACTTTATTTAATAATCATTCGATTGTTTTTATCTCTCTAATTTTGTTCACAATTTCCAATTTACTCTTAAGGTAAGTTATAATTTTTCTATTTATCACGTTTTTTTTACAATTCCCAGCGAAGGCCTACCAATATCCCATGGGGAGTAAATCTGACAGAATTAAGTTACCGACTATAAGATTTATCTATTGGTTGAGGAAGCAATTAATTAAATGTTTCTGTCAATGGGGTAAAAAAAAATGATACGAATATTGGTCTTTCTAACCGATGTTGTTTGCAATTTTCTGGCGCGGCGAGGTAATGTTTAATACCAAAAAACATGACAATTTCTAGTTCAAAAATAGTAAAGACCATCTATCACGTAATTTATAGTTAATAATCAAATCTAGCACATGTGTGTTTAACCAGGCATTCGAACAAAAACTGTTCAATAATCTCTGCTTCAGTTAATTCATCTTGTTATAGTAATGCGTCTGAGCAAATTGTGTTGTTTTTTGCCAAATGGCAATTCATACTTCAGACATTTTGATCGAGAAACTCGAAGCTACTTGTTGAATTGTCTGAGTGTTTTATTTCGAAAACTGCTGGAAGTTGTTCACCACTATTTTCTGTACACGACCCTCGCCTCAACATAAAAAACGACACAGGTATTTCCCAAATAACTGATATCCTGCTCTTATGTTAAACTAGCGCAACTGTTTTTTTCGTTATTTTGTGATAACACTCTTAGTTTGAACAGATTCCAGTTCAGAAAAATAACGAAAAAAACTGTTAATCTTCACTTTCTAAAAGACACAAAACTGTTTCTTAAACATTTCACAATAAATGTGCCCACTGTATTCCAGCGATTTAAGGTGTGCAATGTTGCAATATCAATTTGTATTTTTTTCGTTGTTATTTTCATATCGGTTGTTGGTTATCGTCCTTATGGTATATATATTGGTATTTAAATTTAAAAAAGGAAATAATTTAAAAGATTACTGTTTCACGTTAGAAATCGAACTTCTCAATGGAACAATGGAACATGCTCAAGAAGGCTAGATCATAAACTGGCGGTATGAAATTTGATAGAAGGATTAGTCTGGGTTACCAGACTGTATATTTATCAGTTAATTACATAATATAAACAAGAGGCAAAGGTTCTTAATATCAGATTCAAAGAGGCGGAATAAAGGCTCTTACGATCCTAAGTAATGTGTTGGTACGTCTAGTGTCAGCTAAATCTATACAGATTCCAAGGAAGTTCTGTGATGTCAGATTTTGCTCTTAATATGATAACCATTCTCGGGAAAATAATGCTTGATCGATTGAATTGCCAAACAGCATGGTCTTAAATAAGGGAGGACTATTGAAAACTAAACATTTCGTCTCGCCAGTCTCCCTCGTAACCGGTTAGCTGACAGAATGTAATCTCGTAAACGATACCATATCAGTATGATTATCAACTGAACGACAAACAGATTTCTTTATAAAACGTTTTTGACAAGCGAGGCCTATTCCTTCACACAACACCAAAGTAAATTGGTTAACCCTGTCTGCTAGGTACCACAGGACAATCCGGGAGCTGATTTCAAATCCTATCTTGTTCCCGTGTGGTGGTATTTCCGTTATAGAAATATATATTATTAACTACATTAGTCTGGCGGTTGAGACACAATAGGGTATTATAATAACAGCGGCGTCATAAATCTCTAAGTAGATTTTGACACTTGCAGATTTGATTTGCAAAGTTTAACTCTATGCTTTGAACTGTCAATGAATCCTTATTTTCTCAGTTTAATTGTTAAATGTAACGTCAACCGATTGAACCTTGTGACAATGTAGATTTGATGAAGAAAGTTTAACTTCATGATATAAACTATCTTAGTTTAATTTTCGGAAACTCAAGTCAACTGCTTGGGTCAACTTCTGAAAAAATAACCTCGCGCTACATGCTGTATCTTATATGATATTTTTAAGGCTTGTAACTAAAGAACTGTTTCAATCATCATTGGCAAAATAATATCTTACTATAACTGTCTTTCGTTGTTGGTTTATAGCCGGTATACATTGCCCGGTCTACATCTGACAGACTGTCTCTATAACTAAAAACACACAGCTACATCATGCGTTATAGATCGGAATGTATATGTTATGACCTTATTCTATGTTCTCGATTTGTTTGGTGGCATACACCAGTGATGTCCCTTTCTCGTATATAGTCAGCTACGCTGTACCTAGTGTATGTGTCCTTACTTGACCCATATAACAACAAAAGATCATGTGTAATGTGCCAAGGTCAATCCAGCCATGAATTAGATAGGCTCGCGAATTCTGTTGATAAACGAGTTAGTCCCGGTCGGATCTTTCCACCGTTAACAACTTCTGACATACACAATTCAGACAATCAGCATCTACAAAAAATGGATAAATCTATCCATCTTAATTTCGAATCGTTGCAAATAGTCTGATATATCCATCTTTTCAATTTATAATTGATTAACGTTTGGATAAAATAAGGCCATTGATCAATAGAATGTCACAAACATGGAAGCGGTCCAATATGTCAAAATATAACTTCTCGAAATACCTCGAATCGACTAAACAGCTAGAAATGAAACCAAACAAATATAGCCGTTTGCAAATGCAAAGTACTGTTAATTGGACCAGACTAAGATATGTGTTCACTGGTTTTTATTCTCCTTAATATTTTCTGATAGAGCTGTGACAAGCGTTTTGTGGCCACTGTCACAAAACGCTTGTTCACAGATTTCAGTCTTGTTTCTCGTGACAGTAACTGTGTTGTGAGATGGCTGTATGCGTCTAGATGTTTATATAAGCTAGACATTTATATTCAAGTAAAAAGTTCATCTATTGAATTCAGACAAATATCTGTTTGGCAAAACCAGTACCAGCGAAGTTTTATATGCAGGTCACGAATAATTATTTTTTAATCCCCGTTGATTTGAGCGCATGGCACGACATTCTAACCTTATCGGAAGCATAATATCATGTCAGTCATTCCCACTACTCCCCACCGTGGACAGTAGCTAAACGTTTCTCCAATTCGGTTTTTGTCAAAAGTAATCAATAAATCAAATTTGATTAATGTTTCTGGGAAGTCATTGAACAGTTTTTTTTTATGCAACTGACTAAAATGTAGTAAGATAAACCGCAGCTTGTCACTGGAGAAAGTTTCATGTTGTCCATGTGCTCGGTGTGTTTTGAGGCAACACGAATGATATGTCGTGGAGTCTTTGTGTTGTATTTTGTGATTGTCTTGAATCGTCAGCTTATTATCTGTGCTATATCTACAATTTTGAGTACACCGCACACAAATATCATTGGTAGGCTTCCATCATTAACAAAACACTTCTCCTTTTATGGTATTGCTAGTGTCAAGCTTTGTTGGAATACACCGCCTTCATATAAGTGAAATACTCTTCAGCACGGTGTAAAACACAACTCAATAAATCAATCAATCAATCAGTCAATCATAACTCTCATTAACATAGCTGGTCAAGTGATAGCTTTATAATAAACTTTCAATCCTACTCTTTGGACTGTGTTAATTTTCAGAACACAATTAGGTTAGTCTTATTTATTGAATAAAGTTATGTAACTAGGATGTATATAAACTGATCCAAAGCTATTCGCTGCTTATTCAAAACCCGCCCAACGCCCATTCAAAATTATTTACGTGGCTTCAGCTTGTTCAATAATAGTTCGAAACGCATTCAATACCGATTCGCCGCCGACTCACTCAAAATACATTCGAAGCAGATTCCACGCTGATTCTGTAACAGTTTGACAACTTTGATACCTATGTCTATAAACAATCAGATTAAGTTACAGCCACGACAAGATGGGTAAAAAGACAAAGCAGCCCAATTTTTCTGCGATTTAATCCAAATTTAGGCATGTCGCTACTTATCAAAGTATTGTCATACCGCGATGAGCCGAGGAATCGAACAAATTTATAATCATAGATCGTGCGATGTCCGTAATGTGTCTATTAATTAAACGTTAAGGGCGATGCTTTTGTCTTACGATTAAACCCTATCCTACCTTTGCTGCTACTTGTCAAAGCACTGTGACCCTGCAACACCAAACCTGGGTTAAAGAAAGAATTGCTTTTAAAACGTGGTAGGCATTTAAATATTCGGGTATTACTGCCCACCGGAACAAGTTACAGCCACCCTAAGAAGGCTCTCCAATTAAAGACAATTCTCTGGATTAAATCATATTCCAGTTCAGCTGCCACATGTTAAATTCCATTCAACAATGATCCATGTCACCGAAAGAGTTATTAATAATACTGTGTGGGTGTGCATATGGTCATGACACACATCCTGGGAAAGGTGCAACCACCCTAAGATGTAAATCAAATTAAGGATGACATATTTTCCTTACAATGTAACTGTACCCTAGACCGTCTTCTACTTGCCAAAACAATTCCATACAATAAAGAACTTACTCCACAAAATAATTATTGATCATAAAGGGCTGGTGTAAATATTGGCATAACAGATCACCGGACCAAGTTCCACACACACTAAGACGGCTCAAATACATATTGGTTTCGATTTTCTTTACTCAAACCCACCTAGTACGGTATTGATCTAGGGGCTTTTCTACAACAACAGAATATCCTTGATCCACTGAAAATTCATAGTAGTGCTATAGCAAACAGTCCGAGCAATGTCGGACCTAGTGACGGAATGCAACACAACACACTGTCTTGTTGCATTCCGTCGATACAATTTTCAGATTAGATTTGGCTATACGGTTTCTTACTTACAAGGAATACAAAAAAAATTATTCCCAAATTGTATTTTCATGAAATAAAAGTGCAAACCTAAACTGTACAGATTTACAACATATTTATATGAATTGTGCATGTAACGATCAATATACCTAAGGTAACATTTTTCGGTCCGGTTATGATTTTCATAGAACTTGTATTGTATAACTGTCTTTTGAATTTACCTTTATCCCGTTGTCGATCCCGCAGGCGAACGCAGTCAGCTATATTGTAAACTGTTCGTTTATAAAAATTTCAAAATCGATACAAAGTTCAATTTGAACATTATATTGTCTACACCTGTTGTCAACTCACAAGTCGATAGCTGCAATGTATTTTGATCTGAATTTGCTGTATCTCAATGAGAGAAAATCCACCATGATACACATCGCCGTTTACGCTGTTCTATTTTACAAATATGATGCAATATATTGAATAGTCCAACCAGCTGAATGACAATAATATAATGCCTTGTCTGTTTGTGTTAACTTACTAATATATGTATGAAGAGTAAGTTAACTGAGCATTTCTTAGCTTTCACTAATCGTACGTACGTCATACTTACATGTAATTGAATACTGGTTCTTAGATCCGTTAACTGTTCACAACCTTTTGCTAACACCGGGATGACAATACCTCTGTCATATGTCAATAGCACTCAGTTGTGTTGTGTTTAGGGGTTTCAGCCTGAGCCAGAGGTCGTAGTTAGGGGTATTTAGACATCTGTTTTCATTTTGACACCGAGTACAACCCCGTGCCGCCACAGGCGTCGAGGGTTTTGCAGAAAAAAATCCTCCAAAACAATTTACTGATATTTTGATGCCATAAATTATAGCAATTGTGAAGTAGACAGGTTTTAAACTATGTTCGCGACAACCAATTCCCTATTTGTGCTGTATGTTTTATAAAATTAAGAAAAAAAAAATTGAAGTGGAGGCGGCCATGTTTGTTTTTTTTTTATTATCGGAAATTTGGTACATGAACAATCGCGCGCTGGGATGTAACGTGTGTTTACCCTTTTGGAATTGAAAATATCACAATACCACAAGTTTGTTTACGGAATAATGAATTTATTAATTTAAAGTATAGGCTGTTTTTGTCTTCGAGAGGGATTTTAAGTATTGGTATGCTCATGCAGTACGAGTCTGTGAAGGGAGGGAGTCGGAACTGCGATAAACAAAGCAGTCATAGTTGTCTCATTAAGACCGCTGAGCTGTGTTCCTTGTTATGTATATCTGCAGATATGTTTCTTATATTTTATCTTTAATCCGAGACCCATATAAGGGTGGCTGCAACTTGTTCCGGTGGTCTGTAGTCACCATTTACATACGCACCTTATTTTATCATAGTTGTTTCGGTGACTATGTTTGTTGCTCTATGCAATTGTTTTGACAAGTTGCAACAGAACTAGTGTAGGATTTAATCTAATAAAATATGTATTTGCTTAAATCTGAGATCCATCTTAGGATGGCTTCAGATTGCTCCGGTGGTTTTTAGTCACCATATATACATGCACCGTATATTATCCATAATTCGTTTTGTCGTAATATGCATTGTGTTTAATTTGAGCTCTGGTGATCTGTAGTGACCCACCCAGTATTATCAGTAATTGGGTCGGTGATTAGGTTCGTTGTTGAATGAAATTGCTCGACCAACTAGCAACCTGGTTAGGGTACGCTTCCATCAAAAGGAATATGCAGTGTTGTAAATTTTAGGCCCTTCTTAATGTGGCTACAATCACTTCCACACGTTTAGAATGGTCATATGTAATGGATGCTTGTAGTAGACAGTTCTTTGAAAAGGTGCAGCTGTGCTAGGATATGGTTTAATATAAAGCATGTTTTAATTGATAGCCACGTTATAGACGTGGCACAATTTACGATTATTAGTATACCTCGGTTCTTCGGTTCATTGCAGTATGACAATGCTTTGACAAGTAGCCTCATGGCGAATTAAAATGGTTTTGTTTTTCTTAATACCCATATTATCGTGGCTATAACTTAATGTGGTGGTCTGTAT
>JAQQZZ010143470.1:0-12998 GCA_030265115.1 Mopalia vespertina | reverse complement strand
CCCCCCCCCCCCCCCCCCCCAGGTCAGAGCACAATGAGGCGAGGGCCCAAGGGCCGCTCTTGAATTCTAAACAGACGCATGAGTGTTCTGGGCCATTTTCGCCATACATAATTAATATGGTTAACTAGGACTTTTTCAAATAGTTTTCTTTGCTTATTGTATACTATTGGTAAGTCTCAAATCTTTACCTCGCTGTATGTGGCGATGTTGTTTTTGTTTGACAAGCTTTTTCCACCAAATCAGTTATTTAAAGTGTTTCTTATAATTTTCTGACCTACAGGCGCTGTGAAAAATGAGATGAACGTCTAGGGCCAATTAACTAGGCCCCGGAAGCTCTCGAGTTCTTCACAGCCGCAGGCGCGTTCTGGACCTTTTTCGCAATATAAAAGTTATCCTTCTAAAAATGAATCACACTCGGCACAGGGATGTTGATTTATTTAAATCGACAGATCATCATATGTTTTAGATAAACTCGCAGCAACCAGTTTTTAAGTAGATCTTAATTTCGAGTTGTTTTGGGTAACCTACATATATCCCGAGAGAAGGTATAGTGACCATTTACATGGTATATAACGTATTAGTATTGATAATATGTAACAAACGAGATATTTGTAATGGGTAAAAATAATTCAGCCTACAAACTGGTATTTCAGGGGAAGAGAAGTTAATCAATGCATATGATATTACAACCTGTCTGATACCGAAAAAAATTTGGCCTGGATGAATAGATCCTCTTTTGTTTCTCCAAGTCTTGTATGCTATAATGGGTCTAATATGGTTAACTATGATTATTAATGTCAGTTTTAACTTCATTTTTTGCTTATTGTATAGTTTTTTAAAAACTCTGACTTATATCCAGTTAGGTGGCGATGTTGCTTATCTTATCTGAGAGGCTTTTTACAACAAATCAGGTTATTTGTAATGTTTATATCAACTTGCTCACCACAGACTCTGTGAACAATCGTGGCTGGGTTGGGTGGAGTTCGAGCCTTCTATAGACGCCGGTGTGATTCAGCATCGAGTGAAAATAACTACATGGAGATTCACGTGACTGGACTTATCTGTTTATCTACTAAAATTTGATCTAATTGGTTTCAGTACCAAGTCTAAATATCTTTCTCCTTGCAAGTTATACAGGCAAAGTTTATCTTAATGAAAGGCTAACTTAGACAATCTATTTACAACAAGCCCTGGAAAAGTAACTTAATATAGTTGGTATATAGGCATGTATGCTTGTTTTCATTGGGAGGGGGGGGGGCAAACTGGGGGGGGGGGGTCGCCGGAGGGGCAAATATACCACAGCGACTTAATCCTCGGTAAACTACAGTAAAATGTGTGGTCATGGGGAGGCAAATTAGAACTGTATAAAATAGACGGAAACTATGTCATGATTTTCTACAGATGGAGGACAACGTAATTCTTTTTAAATTTAAAGTAGCTTACAACTTTCATTATCCTTATTGAAAAGATTTTGACATTACTGTAAAAGGAGACAAGCAAGCTGGGTGCTTGGTTGGTCATATTGGAATACAAATGGTACTATAAGTTTGGACCTAATGGAGCTCAAATGATTGTTGACTGTAATCCGATGGGGACTTTTTGTTTCGCCAACATATTGTTTCAGACACTTCTTACCAAATATAAGGTATACCACATTGTCTGTATAACAATTCAAACTATCTACCGAATACTAATCATTTCTAGTTTGTTGTCTAACAAAGGAGGCCTTATGTAATATGCAAGTATCTAGTTTGCATCTCGCCTTCATACATTTTCAGGACCTGCCTGACACTGTTACAGGGCGATTGTGGTATTTTTGTTTGAGGGCTGATTATATAACTAGACTTGTACAGATATATTCATAAGAGCAAGGTTATGATCGTTTTTTAGATCTTTGTATCATTTATGCAATACAGCATCTTCAATGGTGTAAGATATTTGGACTTTTAAACAGAAGTCAAAATCTAACATTAGAGTTCGCATTTTGAGGTACGTCAGGGATCTCTTTCAAAATATATAGGTTTGTTTATACAATGCGAGGGGGGAAGGGGGGGGGGGGGGTCGAGTAATGATAGTAACATAGTGCTGTCCCTTTGCCAAAGGACGTTTATACGTTATGGCTAGGCACCGCAGTCTGTTTAAACTTTAACATTGGGGGTCAGCTTTCCGGAAAATGTCTCTCTTAAATTGTAATTTTTACAACAACAAAAAAAAGCCCTTCAAAGCTATTGGAAAACTAAATTCATAAGGTTTTATCGACGTTTGCAATTTTATCTATATCATTCATTTTAAAAAATTGTGGATATGCACTCTCTTGCCGTAAAGCGATGACGTTATCTCGAAAAGGGACGTCAAACGAAACTCTGAACCAAAAATAGTATCTTCAAAGCGCAAATCTTTCAACTTGAAAACAGGCATGTATTATCCATGAGGAATGATAATTAAGCCATAGCAGTGTGACGTAGTTTTTTTTGTTTTTGGTAAAATCAATCCACTCTGACGCCTCCGAGATCGACAACAACTCAGGTATAAATAGTAGCCAGCCCACCCACAATCTAGGTGAAATTTTACAGCATAACAGGTAATTACAGTGGTTCTTTTCGCGCCGATTAATAGCGTTCTTTTGTCTTTTAAAAGTTTACAAAATGTGAACTTGGGATAATAAAACAATAAAGAGAGCTCAGCGAGAACAGAAAGAAATTGTCTTATGTTTATATGTGGAGTAAACACAAATTATCTCCCTTCTACTGTAATGGGACGTATATACTAAAAACCTGAGCGTGGCTACTTAGCTGGGACAATCCTAGCTATGCTTTAGGAGTCTTAATACTAACCTTTTGATTTAAGTGAACGCTGCCATATTTCTACAAATAACCTTCAAATACATACAAATTGCATTGCCTAACATTGGTTTAAGGTCTTGCTGGACCCCGTTGTATTTAGTTTCTTATGTAGAAGAATATAAATCTGTACCATATATTTTGAATAAATGAAGAGTATATATTTTTGGAAAGCTTGAATACTCAGGATTACATATATGTGAATGTGGTGACAATCCAATTATTATTTCTAAAAGAATTGCAAACTGAGTGAATGTCAACAGACAAAATAAACTGCATTTTTCATGGTTTATTTCTCAAAGAGCAATAACGATAAGACTCAATAAATTAGTTGACCGAGTCTTTCAACTAGTAAAAGGTGTCTCATTTTTTAAAAAATTTTGATTAGAACGATTCCAGTGGATTTTTTTGTCCATCCCACCTTGGAAAATCTTATAAAAACGTCAAATACAACTTTCAGAAAACATTAAAAAAGATCAAGGACGAACTTCTAAAAAAATGAAGCATCATTTACTAGATCGCATTATGGTCTTTACAATGGTACAAATTTGAAGTTTCTAACATGAATAGTTTTCTAGAAATACGCATTGGAAAATGTAGAGTCTGCTTAAAAATGAAGCGCCAGAAATAGATGAACATATGAAAAGTAAATCATAGGCTCGGATTTAATTGTTTTTGATTAGAATTACAAATAATTTTTTTCTCCAACAATCTAAGCGATAAAAAAAAATCGTTCTTTTTTAGCCCAAGGGGTCCAGCGAGACCGTAATAGTTGTCAAGAGACACAGTGTAATAGGCATGTAAGTCACGTCATGCGATCTGCGACATTTCACGCAATTCGATCTATTTCCAGGTAACCCCTACATTTCTTACTCATTCCATCATAAATGGACAGTTATAAAAATTCCCATTCTCTCTTCCAGCCCTACAGCTGCACCCAACAGCAACACAACCTACTACAGGACAATCAGTATTCAACGCATAGCGACATACATGAAGTTTGAACGAGATACATGTATATATAAAGTCCAGTAGAAGAGTGAGAGAGAATTACATGGCCTTAATATGCACTTCGTAGTAAATAAATTCTGGTCATTCATTTAATCTACTGGATTTATCAAATCACTATCAACCAAAAGCTAGGGTGCTGAGTGTTTTACGTTTTAATTAATATTTCATATCCTTGTCGCGGGGTCAGACAAACATTGAAAATGGAATGGATTTACCGTTTTGTCCCTAAATGAATTATGAAGATGTACTATGGCATCATAAAATGCTTCCAACAGGGAGGTACACAGTATTATTCATCTATTGGTAAACAGAACTGATCGGGACTAAATAATTACATTTACTGATATTAATTTAATCAAGGATTCATTTCAGCACTCAAATTGATCACCACAGGTTCCTTGTGTTATTACGATTCGCTATACAATTAATTTGAAATGATGTATTCTATCCGGACTACAGCCGTTATAACCCCTGGTATATTTAATAAAATTGTACTTGCCAATGTAGTAAAGCTTGATACTCAGATCATGTCGCGTATTTGACCAAGTCGGCTGATAATTTAGATTTGATGTACCCTGACTCTGTCACTTGTGTGTATTTGTCCTAGTACGTAGAATTATTGCCAGTTCTTATTTTGGGAAATATTTATTCTGGGCACACCATAGTTTATATTTAATCTTTATAAGGTCTTGTTCAAGTCTACCTTTATTTACCATAGACTTCTTTATGAAAGAAACGTGAAGGTTTGCAGGTATCCATGAATATCAAACTTATTTACACCTTATCTATCAATAAAAACTGAAACATCAATGCCGCGTACCCTAGTTTGTTATATAAATTGTCAGAACATTTTAATGTTGATAAAACTCCTTTTTCACAGGCCAATCTATTGAGTTTTTCTTTTTGACAAATAATATCCTCACTGACGGAAAGAGACCAGAAAATATGCCATGATGAATAAAGTACCTTGTTGTAGGTACATGTATATTTAATCTTGCCGTGAGCCTCTGTAGCTCAGTCGGTAGAGTGTTGGGCCTGTAACCTAAAGGTCCCGGGTTCGAGTCCCGGTGGAGGCAAGCAAATTTTTCACTCTTCATTTATTCAACATATATTTAATCTTGGATAGGATGTTTTGTAAATTAGACATATTGAATAAACGTGAATCAGGAATTGTTCGAAAGAGAACTGTTGGACAATTATTTATATCAAGACTTCAATGGTGTGAAATATTAATCCGATTGAAATGCTTGTGAATGTCTGTTATGTTTAGGTATATAACGAACATAAATTATTTAGAAAGTAAGCCATCGAATTCGGATTGATGCCAAAATCACGACCCTAAAGCACTTCATACATGTATGTCAATTTTAAAACGTGGGCATGGTTGCTTCAATTCCATTAAAAAACAATGAGGTCCTCTTCATATGGAAAAATTGATCACGTGGAAATGTCCGTGTCAATTGGATGACGGTAAGACCATAAACTCTGAGATCCTGCTACCAATACAAAGAGACGCGGTTTAAATTAGCTTCCCATTTTATGGTTACACTGCAAACTCAAAAGTCACTTTGGAACATCCACATTTGTATATATAACCAATTGATAATGAATTTAAATCAAGTACCTCGTCTAGAATTTCCGTGGAGCGATATGTAAATTATTATCTTCTCACAAATACTATTCGTTCTCTTTTGAAGCATGCGCGATACATATAAACGTTGATATTTTTACATTAAAATTGGACAAGAGAATATGGTTTATTTTGGCAAGACGCCGAGATGAAAATAGCTCAATTGAATATTATATACAAATATTTTTCAGCCGCAATCGCGCTGCTAGACATCGGAAATTTAAGGTAGAGCATTAAGTTAGCCGAAACATGTAATTTAAAGAAGACTGATGATCAGCTTCTAAAAAAGTAAGAGACCAATTTGCAGCTATATGTAGCATCACAAATGTTTCAGACTGTAGCATTCCTGTCACTACTGTATCACAATTCCTTCAATCTGTGTGAGACAAACACGATGAGACACTGTTTTACATGTATATATATATATTTTTATTGAATTATGGATATAGATATACAAGACTACACATGCCCGCTATAATGTGTCCATTGCATTGATGTTAAAATGTCATTGCTTTCTTTATCGTTCCAAAGTAAAACGTGTCAATCATCGGATAGTTAGTCTTAACTATCCGTGAGTCAATATCATCATTAGTGCGCATCGTTGGCTATAAAATTTTCTATCATTTAAATGCA
Organism: Mopalia vespertina; assembly: GCA_030265115.1. Classification (NCBI taxonomy): domain Eukaryota; kingdom Metazoa; phylum Mollusca; class Polyplacophora; order Chitonida; family Mopaliidae; genus Mopalia; species Mopalia vespertina. Next base: position 6,884 of record JAQQZZ010143470.1, on the reverse strand, counting down.
TGTTCGGGTACATGGTTATCTGGATTAAAAGACAACACAAAACCGGTTTGCTCCGCCGTTGATCCCGATTTGCCGCAGGGCGATTCTGAGGTAGGTCTTTGAAAATAACAAACACAGAACTATCGTTGATTGACTGGAGTCGATTTAGAGCTTCTTACCTTTATACATTTTTTATTGCGTGTCAGACTCACTGAAGCTAACGATAACTTTCTTATCTACCATTTTGTCAAAAGCCGCTTAAGACTGAAATGCATCACGTGACGATCAAGTTAAGGCAGCGGAGAAACACGTTATCGATTGCTCAACTGGACTTATTTGTGAAATACGAAAGCTATGTACGAAGGTGAGAAGTCTTTAATATAATATTTGAGTCAATCACTTACACATTTATTGTGTTATTTCTTTTCAGAAAGATTAACATATGGTTTTAAAATTACTAGGTACAAATGCAAAATCTTTGCTGTAACGTCAATAAAAACTCAATATATAACGTTTTCTACACAGATGAGGATATTTCCATGTGTAGAAAACACTATATATTGACGATACATCAGGAACGATACCTCAACGATATGTTGAAGCGTCTCACACAGTCAACATGTAGATTTTGTTTCACTGTACCATGTTTCGGCTGTGTTTGTTCTGTTTGTTGCCAGTCGGTTTTCTTTACTCATTGCACCCTTCCATCTTCACCTGAGTCATATAACCGTGGCCACTTTTTTAATGGTAAACACGAGTATGACTCAAACGACTGGATCTATATTACGGCATTTTATTCCAATAAAGCTAGTTTTCTCCCCTCCTTCAGCGGGCGTCCCACAGTCTAACCTGGCTTTCCAGGGACAACAAGCGTGGGTGTCAATGGTGATTAGCTAATGATATGAAAATCCTACTCGATCCGTTTGTGGTCGGACCGGCAGGACTATATACGTGATTAAGCACTGTTGTGTTTGTTACTCAAACGTACCTAAACTACGTACTGCCCGGATCAAACATCCATTCTTCTCACTTGGCGACCATGTGCTCTAAATCTACTGAAACAATTAATTCGGAAACCTGCTGGCGACAATATTTTGCTGATATCCGTCAAAGTAAAAGATGCAATTGAATTGTGATAACTGTTGTCGGATTTGTGTGAAACTACATCATAAAGTATTCCTTTGACCACGCACGTAAAAAAGTTGTTATGTGTATGTGGGGTTTTTTGTTCGATTTACCAGGTTAGCACATGATCATGATGAACACTTAAATTACTAGTATGACAAAACTGGAACACTAAAGAAGTTTTCCAATGATTAAATAGTCTAGCCAAGCATAACAAATATGAAGGCTTAATAAAATTAACACATTCCTTTCCGTCCATAGCACAGATATTGAAATATAACATCCAAAACATTTGCTTTTTGTCAAGTAATTACTCACAACCTAGACCATTCCACTTTCTGCACTCTCAAACTCCACGGCTCTCTTGGTCGGACAGACAAATATTTGGATGAAGTTTATCAAAAAATAAGTGTTGTTGATACCACTCATTGGATTGCCGGGGATGTTAAGATGGAAATGTAGAGTAAACTGTCTCTGTGATGACAAGATCATAGAATAATTAGATTGAAAAGCTTTTGATATGATTACAGGCTCTGAGTTATGGCTCCAAGCAGAGAGGAGGAAGTTTCTATTTTACCAGTGATCCTTCCTTGCTCTGTCCATTTTTAAGTCCACTGCTCCGAACCCCTCAATGTACCATTGACGCACGACGTTCAACATCAGTAAACCGTTTATGTAACTACTAGTCCTTTCAGTTAACAGTGTGTATTCGCCAAGCATAAACTGAGTTGAACACGTTGTGTCGACTTTTGCTAGAGTAAATCGAATTCACCGCTCGTGGATCGCTTAAGCCGTTTTGGGGCTTGAGACAAAATTATATCGTATACATTACGAAGGAGATAAGAGTACCGAAAGGCTCAATTCACAGCGTGAACTAACAAGGTTAGGCCTGTTTTAAACGTGACGTCAGCTGAAACACAATTTACGCGAAAATCACATACTGACGCGACTCTATTACCAAGTCTACCAACAGTTAAACATCAACAAGAGACAGGGGAGAGGGGGATGTACTATTCTGTAAATTTTAGGCGAATAGCAGTGGTTAAGTTGCGTCAGTGTCAGAGGATTGATGAACGCAAATTGTATCTGCCATGTACAAACTTAATTAACAAGTTCATTAACAGTTAAACATCAACGTATTATATTTAGCGCGATGTGGGAGTGGGAGATAGGAATTAATTATTATGTTGATGTCGGGCAAATATCAGTGGCCAAGTTGAGTCAAAGTAACACAGTCGTTTCCGGGGAATAAGGAGATTGATGAGAGCAAATTGTCACTGTCATGTCATAACAGCGAAATAATTAGATTTAAAAATTGGTGATATAATTACAGTGTCAGAGATGTGTACCTTGAGATTTGTGCGCGTTGGATTTGATATAGTAAGAAGCCCAGTGTCGTGTAGAACTTGTCTTGACCTTTTTGTCAAAAGGGTTATCCGAAATATGTCATGATTAAAAACACAATTGATCACTTTAGGCTAGTACACTGTTATTCTCACGTTATGGCCATAGGCACAGTTTAGGTGTGAACAAGTATAAAATCTAAAATACTGTCTCAATGGATGAGTTGTCTCCAGTCCAGTTTCGGCTAGTTATATCAGCAATAAGTCATATGTCACATCCAACGAATTCTATCCAAATTGCTATATTTAACCATTTGTTCTATCCTCGGATTAATGCATAAATTACTAAACGGACAAAGGCTCCATATAGTATTGCAAACTAATTTTATAGAGAATGGAGACTTTTCTATTCCACGATGGTGATCCAGTAACTTGATATAGAATTTGCTTTAAAACGAACACAAGTTTGTGTCAATTGGCTCTACAATGCAGTAAATTTAGCTTTACTAGAAACGAGACCACATGGACAAATTCTCAAACGCAAAATTATACTGTACTACCTCAAATATAAATATGGTAAATTGGTGATCAGCAATAACCGCTCGGAATAACTGTGGTATTTTTAGTACAAATTGACTGGCTTAATGAAGCATGATGACAAAGTTGTAGAGGAAAATAGTTCAAGCTTACATTCAGATGTGAAAACTGCGATTTCAAGAAAATCATGGCGTCGTCATCCATGCCACCATTATAGGAAGCAACTGTTTGATTGTTGCTAATCGGTTACTAATAACTCATAGATCCCTTTTAATGATCTTTTGTACTTTTCTGCATCAAAACTGTTTCCCCGCGTTTCCACATGCATGAAAATCTCTTGAAAAAAATGTGTTTTGTTTGGAGAACTTGTTGACATTTCATCTAGGCAATGACAGAGTTGAAGACTGTTGTTGTTAGTGTGTCAAACTAATTCGATGGAAATGAGGATATGATAGACGACAGGAACATATCCAACAACGTGATGATATGATTTAAAGGCTTTTGTCATGAATTTAAGGTTGTCGCGATGTGTCAAATTCTCTGTTCTCTTACAGAGAGACGAACGATTGTCTTATTCGGCTAGTCAGTCAACACTGAGTATTGGCCCAACTTCAGAACTGGATCTGTACGGGATAAGTCGCAGTTTTAAGACTTGTGGTGAAATTTTATCAGAAACCAATACATTACTAAAAATAACAGAAAAGCGATCACCAACAACAGATGTCATACGACGTAAGATCAAGCCATATTTACTAGTACAATTATATTGGCTCTGCTATATCTTGATTAGTGGCTTCCGAGAATCCTTCGTTATCAAGACACATAGTATAATATGGTCTGTATGTCGCGTCATGTGATATGTGATATTGCACGCATTTCACACCACTTCCGGTTACCCTCCTAAATTCTTACTAGTTCCAGCATACATGATGTATAAAGATGCTCATTCTCCCTTCTACATGTAGTCCTAAAGCTGTACCCAACAATAATACAAAATACGGTTATGTCAAATCAGTATTCAAAGCATAGCGACATAGTTTGAACGAGGTACTTGGAAGTCAAATAGATAAGTGAGAGACAATAACCTGCCCTTAATATGCTTACTCGTACTTAGTAGTCTTTTATATACTGGATTCCTCAACTCATTATCCAAATGCGTGCTGAGTGTTTTGGGGACCCGTTTTCCGTTTTCACTTTTTAATTAATATTCCCTAAAATTGTCGCGGGATCAGACAAACATGGGAGATGGGATGGATTGACTTTTAAGCCCCAAAGTAATTATGAAGATGTACCATTGCATCAAAAATGCGTCCAGCGGGGAGATTCACAATATGATTCAGCTGTTGCTAAAATGAACTGATCGTGACGAAATAATACCATTCACAGATATTAATTTTATCACAGATTCGTTTTAGCACTCAACTAGATTATTGCAGGTTCCGTGTTTAATCTGAATTAATCTGAAATGATGTGTTATATACGTATTAACCGTTATAATTCCTGGTATATTTAATAACTTTGTACTTTCTTCAGTTCCTCGCACGTATTTGTCCAATTCGGCTCATTATTTATATTTGATATACTCTGACTCTGTCACGTATGTGTGTTTGACCATCTACTTTGTAATAATTCGGGTTATTATTTTGAAGAATTTGCTTCAGGAACACTGCTGTTGATATTAAATCCCCTCTGAAAACCTGGTTCAAGTCTATATTTATTCGCTCTGACAGTATTTAGAGGAAAGATAATTTGCTTTCCTTTCGCCAAACACCAGTATGTTTGAAGGTATCCAACATTGGTTGAGTTTATTAAGAATAATGGGATGATCTTCAGATGCTTGGATACTGAATGTTATTGACATTTGTGTGTGCGCACGTGCGTGTGTGTTGATGCGCACGTTAAGGGCGGGGTGTCTGTGTTGGGGATGTGGATCATTAGTAACTGAATCGTCAATGTCGCATGCCCCAGTTTAGGGTATACATTTTTAGAATTATCTCATTTGGAATAAACTGCAGAAGTATTGTTTTCGATAGGCCAATCTATCGGGTTTATCATCCAAACAACATCCTCGCTGAATGTAGGACTCCAGAAAATATGACTGGAGTCGAGATATTTTCATCTAGCTCGAATCGACTTCTTTGATAGAGCTTGGATAATATAGCTATATATGCTCTTTATATATATATTAATATATGTGTTTGTTTGTTGAGTAACGCCGTACTTAAGGTTATTTCATTCGCGTGGCGGTGTGTCCGCCCAATGAGTGAACGTAAACCACCAAGACGATACAAGACAGAACAAATACAGGACATAATTCTCAAAGACCTCACAAAAAACATGCCGGCTTCATGTGGCCCCTTAGTTCTGAAAGCACCAGGGCACCAGGAAGCTCCTCCCAACCCTTCTGCATTGCAATAAGACCATAAACTCTCAGTCAGTCTGCAGAGAAAATCCATACGAAAACCGCCTCGCATCCATTTATTGCTGACATCTTTCAACCAATGAGACACCAAGGAATTGTGATAATTATTGCCGGGATTGTTTGAAACTACACCATAAAGTTATCATTTAAACTAGAGTATAATAATCTTTTAACCACGGACGTTGTCTCCAGTCGTGATAATGCCCTTTTTTGTTGTTGTTGTTGCCGTGTGTTTTTTGTTTTGTTTTGCTATTTGTTTTTTGTTCGGTACATGAGTACATGCTTAAGAGAAACACATAGATGAATAATATAAGAACACGGAACACGAACCAAGTTTTCTAATGATTTAATAATCTAGCCAAGCATGACAAAGTTGAAGGCTTAATAAAATTAACAATAGCAAATCATCTTCCTTTTCGTCTATTTAGCACTGATATTGAAATAGCACATTCAAAACTTTTGGTTTTTATAATAGTCGAAGTCTAGACCGATGTCACTTTCTACACTGTCAAACTCCACAGTTATCTTGACCGGACAGACAAATATTTGGATGGGGGCTATAAAGCAATCATTGGATTGCCGGATATGTTAAGATTGAAATGTAGAGTAAACTCTCTCTAGTGACAAGCCCAACGAATAATTAGATTGAAAACCTTTTGATAACATCCTCTGAGTTATGGCGTCAAGCAGGGAGAAATATTTTCTATTTTACCAGGTGTCGTCCATGGCTCTGTCGATTTTGCAATCAACTGTACCAACCCCTTCAATGTGCCAATGCCGTACGACCTTCAACATCAGTAAACAGTTTACGTCACCACTAGTCCTTTTGATTACAATGTATATTCACCAAGGACAAACTCAGTATAACACGCTGTGTCGACTTTGTAAATCTAATTGACCGCTGGTGGAGCACATAAACGGTTTACGGACTGGAGACAAAATACTAGCATAGTCATTATGGAGGATATAAGTGACAAGTCACAGTGTGAACTAACAAAGTCAATTTTGATTGGTTCCTCGCAAAGCAGATAAGCCTGTGCAGTTACTTGATCGAGATATTTACACGTGACGTCGGTTGTGCTAATCCAAATAAAACACAATTTACAAAGCATTAAAAAAAACTTATTTTTGTTAAAGAATATCGAGCTGATGCGACTTTATTACCATGTCCATCAACAGTTAAACATTTACTAGTTATATTTGGAGCGATATTTGGGAAGAGAGGCGGGAAAAGATTATAATGTCAAATTCAGGAAAATAGCAGTGGTCAAGTTGAGTCAGTGTCATAGTAACTCCGTCGATTGCAAGGAATAAGCAGATTGATGCAAGAAAAGTGTCTCAGCCATGTCTAGACTGCAGAATACTTAGATTAAAATGCTTCTGATTGGACTACAGCCTCAAAGAGCCTCTGTAGCTCAGTCGGTAGAGTGTTGGGCCTGTAACCCAAAGGTCCCGGGTTCGATTCCCGGTGGAGGCAA
>JAQQZZ010143459.1:0-12998 GCA_030265115.1 Mopalia vespertina | reverse complement strand
AGAGAGAAAAATTTGCTTGCCTCCACCGGGATTCGAACCCGGGACATTTGGGTTACAGGCCCAACACTCTACCGACTAAGCTACAGAGGCTCACGGCAAAGCGAGTCCCGAATTCTTAATCAGTGGAGACGGCGATTTTCTCTCTTCATAAAGCACGGACACAGGGACGCTATATAGATATATATATTTTGAATAAATGAAGAGAGAAAAATTTGCTTGCCTCCACCTATATATATATTTTATATATATATTTTGAATAAATGATATATATAGATATATATCAATTGCTGTATGTTGATCGATTATTAAAACTTCCTTCACTTCAAACAGCTTTATAATCTCAATTTTATTTATTTAAATGCATATGCAGTACTTCCTTATGTTTATATATAAAAAAAAACATTAAATACATCGGTATAAAATATTCATTTCAAACTTATTTGTAATAGAATTGACTTGTCTTTTCAATTATGCAGCGGAAGTCTCTTGCTGTTTGGTTAATTGCCATACATGCGGAGCGCTGTTTTAATGTTGAGTTATTTATTCTGATCGACAAACATGCACTTTATATTCAAATTATAAGTGTTGATTGGCGGCAAAGGCTTATGCAATTATAATATACATTCATATTCATTCATACCTACATAAAAGCAGGAGCAAATGGGAATTTATTATTTGGGGAGACAAAATACTTATAAAGTTTATAATCTCCATTAAATGTTTAAAATCATTATAATCTTCTCAGTGGGTGCTTACCTGGTACAATGCTCGAGAACTGTTTTGTGCATGGGGTGAAAGTTACATAATGTTTAAGTAAACTAAACCCAAATTCAGTGTAAGTGTTAAACGCCCACCGTGAACGACATACAGGCAAAGAATAACCAGCAGTTTTGGACTTACTGTGATAGATATAGACAAGTACAACTCAGTTTTTGATGTTGACATGCCTTCGGTGTCAATTTTCAAAACCAGTAAAGCTACAGCTTAATACCTGTGTAGTTTTATGACGAAAGTCACCAAGCGGTGGGAAATATTCACCCATGGTTTGTTTATGACTGGACTGTAATAAGCAGAGGACTAAGCGGTGTTTAATGATACAAATATATACCAGTCCGACATCCTTAAAGAAAGTATTTAAATACCTTGGGCAGAAAAACCAAACTGCACACAATGGTAAAATATGACTTCACAGTAATTATGGCAGAGATTTAACTACCCCCTACCGTGCTGCAAGGGGAATGAAATATGAGTTACACATCAGTGAACACAGAAAGATGCATTTAACACCAATCGTCATCTGCATCATCATTTACAAAAAAATGACCGATGAAAAACCGCACGATAACTGGATACAGTCCCTAAGCAAATTATTTCTAAGGAGTATTTCCTTATCATGTAGTATGCTTTTGTGTTGCAGTATAGCATTGAATTTTAATTTCTGCATGTATGTCATACTGGTGTATTCAACATATATTTTGCGTACAAAATACTCCAAAATATATCAGGTTGGCAGGTCTGAAATACATAAATCCAATGCAATGTATATGAGGATATGAGGAATTCTCTCTGAGCATATCTTCAGTCACCTATATACTTTTGACACTGTACAAGGGAAATCTGTTTATGTACAACAATACAACAGTTCTTCTGCACTCTTAAAATAGGTTTATAAGTGCATATAAACTGTTATCAGGTTACAGCGCCACATGATAATCAGTTTGACACAGTTATTACATTGTTTGTTTAAATGGGTCTGAAAGCCATACTTAAGGTTGTTTCACTCACATGATAGTATGCCAGCTCAATGGATGAAGGATACTACCCTCAACACCACTGGCAACAAACAAAGACAAGACAGGACAAAACCCATAGACATCACAAACACATGCTTCATGTTGCCCCTTAGTTCTGAAAGCACCAGGGCAACAGGATTGTTTGTTTGATTGATTGTGATTTAATGCCGTAATGCCAGGGCAACAGGAAGCTCTAACCACCCACCCAGGGCAACAGGAAGCTCCCTCCCAAACCTCTGCCAATCATAAGTAGCTACATGTAATAGTAGATAACTTAACAAATAGAAATGGTCAACTGCTAATTAGCCAACTCATTTATAACTGTTATATATAGATAACATCTTCATGCATATTCTTTTCATGCACCTGTATGATATTTTTAGTTGTACTATTCTGAATAGTAGCAGAATAGCAGATAGGGGACCTCAGTCGGCCAATGTTGCAGACAAAAAGCAATCAAGCCACCCTCCGATCCCCATGAAGATACAGGTAAAGTTTCAGGTTAATTGATAAATTTGTTGAACAGATATCTTGGTTACAACAAATGCAATGGCCTGAAATCCAAAATGGAGTATGAAGCACTCACTCAACACTGTGAAGATGCCATAATAGTCATAAATATGTGTAAGTGTATATGGTCTAAAATGCATGGCCAATGTCAGCCATTTAAAATCAAATGAAAATTTTAATCAAAAAGATAATGTAACTTTTCATAAGTTATGCCAGACAGATGAAAAGGAAAACAGACTGACATTTTCAGGTCACCTTCTACTAACGTGGTAGAAGACTTGTAACACAAATAGTGCACAATAATGCAAAGTGATCATGTGATTTAATGTCTTGCATCAGGGTATTTCCCTTAAAAGCAAAAAAACACATTAAACGCCACTATAAAAATGTGGAATGGTCTGATATGTTGGCAATATATAAATACCCCTTCTGTCAACAATGTTCAGACATCACAGGCGCAATCAAGGGCTTAGGCACAAGGGTGTCCACCCGTCCAAATGGACACCCTGAAATGAACAATTGCCTCCTTTGGACACCCTGTTTTGACAAACTTTAACATGCAGGAGATAGGGAAACCCAGTTACTGAAAAAATGAAGCAAAATGACTATTTTGGACACCATACTTTTGATTTCTGGCTAAGCCCCTGGGTGCAATTATAGGACACTTGGGCACATTTATCATGAGAGATGTTTATCAGCTATTTACTGCCGCCCATGCAGCAACTCAAAGAAATAACGGGAAGTAATTATACAAATTTAGATTCTGAGGGAAAATCTAACAAACGGAAACATTTCACAGTTTCTATTTTAACTGAAAAAGTTTGTCTTGTCACATCCAGAGGTTGGAGCTTTTATAGGAACCACATTTTTTCAAAGGTGAGTTAATATTTTCTAACCATTAAGAGAAGGTATAATCAACAAAACCGACAGAAGTTCCCTATATTCAGTGTATGTGAACATAAAACAGGCACCATTTTTAAAGCAAAATGGAGTGGTCATAAAGTGTTGAGTTTAAACAGGATTTAATTTTGGGATAAAGTTTATGATGAAACCAAAACCTTCATCACATTATCATAATTAAAGTTTAATGGAAAATACTTGTTACTAAAGATCAACTGTTAATGATTTATGTGTTAAGTATTCCTCCAATCAAGGGAGTATTATTTATGTTATTCAAACTACACTTTACATTATCCCCTATCCACTTGACTAAACTCTCTGAAGGTTGGCAAAAATTACGGTCAGTCGTAAATAAATAAAACCCTGAAACGTGCATTGTGTGTTCATGGTGATCTGATTACATGAATAGTAGAACAAAAAAGCTAAATATAACACATAAGCTGATTCCCATGTTAACAAGCATCAGATCAATGTATAGATTTACAGCCAATGACAAAGCCCTAATTTGGACCAACAATAGCGTTTATAGGGACAGACGAAAATTCCTTTGAACTGATATTCTATGAGCATAAAAGGCTGGTGGATTTCTGCACAAGTTTGCATTGGGTCTCAAGGGAGAGCACTGGAGACAACCGTCTGTTAGCTTTATTGTTAAACCAGCCAACTATATCAACAAAGGCCTTGATGATGCTTCTAGCTCTTGCACATGGAAGAGTAAAAACGCAGGATGAAAAATACTCTGGGGAAATCATTAACTAAGACATCATCCCTATTACACAACTCTGACCTACTTTCTTTCAATGCTCATCTTTCCACCATTTTACTGTTGTAATCAGCAAGGGATTATCAACAAATATTTAGCCAAAGCAATACTGGTTTAAAATTCCCAAATTGCTTTGGGCACAAAAAAGTGATGTAAGGAAAATCATGTCATCTTCAACATTAAAGAAAGTCAGCTGCCAAGAAAGAGACAGAGAAAGGTGGTAGGTTAAATGGGTAATTCAGAAATCCATGGTTCTAAAAACTTAATGGTTATTAAAATTGAATAGAGAGCCATCACCTTATGTGCAGAGTGTTCTTCTCTCTCCATAAGAAAGAAAATGATGACAATGCTAAAATAGGGTCTGATGAATATTTGATACCTTGTGCTGCTTCTGTAATCTTTCAACCTAATCTGCGAGTATGTTCCGTCTTAAAAACAGGCAGCTAGCTCCTTTGGAACTTTTTAGGAACCAGAAATAGAACAGTCCAACAACAGATGTACAAAGAAAATTTCACTATTTGAAACGTGTTTGTCCAATGGCAGAAGAGCACAATAACAGCCTTCTGTGGCATTAACTCTGAGAGTACAAGAAATCCGATGCGATCACATAACCACTGCCACACAAAAAATTAGTATCCCTATAAAAAAAATTGCCCATATTTAACAGTCTGCTTTGACCTGAAAGCATCCTAGACAAATATCATTTTATCTGTTTCATTGATTTGTTAACTAATAAGCAGTATCCCGGAAATGGGAAACATTAACAGAATAACTTAAAAAGTTATTAGACTGTAAAGTATACATAGCACCCTGACTACTCCAAGGCAGTGCATAAATACCCTTCTTCTGGTGACATTACAGACTTAACTCATCAACCACATTGGTGAGATGGCCACTTAACTCATCAACCACATTGGTGAGATGGCCACTTAACTCATCAACCACATTGGTGGGAAAACCACTTACATGTAACTCATGAACCACATTGGTGAGATGGCCACTTAACTCATGAACCACATTGGTGAGATGGCCACTTAACTCATGAACCACATTGGTGAGATGGCCACTTAGCTCATGAACCACATTGGTGAGATGGTCACCAAACACATGAACCACATTGGTGAGATGGTCACTAAACACATGAACTACGTTAGTGAGATGACTAATTAATCAATGAGCTCATGAACCCCATAGGTGAGATAACTACTTAACTATTTAACTCATAATCCATATTGGTGAGGTGGCCACTTAAATTAGGAAACACATTGGTGAGATGACCACTCAACCACTGAACATATGAACCACATTGGTGAGATGACCCTTCACTGATGAGCTCAATGAGCCATATTGGGAAGATGACCATTAAGCCAATGACTTCATGAACCACATTGGTGAGATGACCATTTAGCCAATGACCTCATGAACCACATTGGTGAGATGACCCTTCACTGATGAACTCATTGAGCCACATTGGAAAGATGACCATTAAGCCAATGACTTCATGAACCACATTGGTGAGATAACCACTTAATCAACCAATCCATCAATGAACCCGATTTGTGAGATAACTATGTTACTGATGAACTCATGAACCACATGGGTGAGGTGACCCTTGACTGATGAACTCATGAGCCACACTGGTGGGATGACCACTAAGCCAATGAACTCAAGTACAGCATTAGTGATATGAACCTTAACCAATGTAATCATCAACAAACATTGGTGAGATAACCACTTAACCAACCAATCCATCAATGAACCCGATTTGTGAGATAACTATGTTACTGATGAACTCATGAACCACATTGGTGAGATGATGACTTAGCCAATGAACCCATGAACCAAATTGGTGAGAGAATGACTTAAATGATAAACTTATCAACCACATTGGTGTGATGATGACTTAGCCAATGAACTCATGAACCACATTGGTGAGATGATGACTTAGCCAATGAACTCATGAACCACATTGGTGAGATGATGACTTAGCAAATGAACTCATGAACCACCATTGGTGAGAGAATGACTTAAATGATAAACTTATCAACCACTTTGGTTAGGTGACAACTTAATGGATGTAACCATGGGAGTGGCTAAATGGAAGAAAATCAATTAATATTTGATTTTCAAACTGTCTGATTCATGAATATGTATCTTTGTTTGAATGGGGTTTTACTTCATATTTTTTTCACTCATGTGACAGCCTGACAGTTCAATGGGTAAAGGAAACCACACTTTACATCACAAACAACAATGGCTACAAAATATGATGCAATTGACAATTGCTGTGAATTTTTCTCTTTTATTCAATTGAAACAAAATGCTGCAGCTTATCAACTTTGTGTTGTCCATGCTCAGGGAACACCAGGGCACAGGTAACATTCTTCAATGATCATATTAACAGCTCACTCATTCAACAGAAAAGCATGGAAGGAAAAAAGGAATATGGAGTGTCGTTGCACAGAACATTTAAATTCTCAAAGGGAAATCTAACAAGAGGTAATGGTTTGTAATCAGTGCCAATTTAACAATCTTAGGCTATCAAGTCACCTCCAGGGGTTGGAATCTGAAGGCAAATCTTTTCACTAGAGGGAAATTTATATTTTACAATCTTTTACATGTTGATTGAGGTCACTTTAGGGAGGCCTGTGACAAAGTAATACATGCATTGGCTCATCTTAATAGCTTAAGTGTTTTTTGGAAGTTGGGTTAAAAAATAGATGATAAAGTGGATTAAATAATAATATTAAATTTTATTCAGAATCAAATGTAATTGCTCTTAAAATTGGGGAAAATACAGGGAATCCAGAGAACAGTGTTTTTCTCATTTAGCGTAACGATAAACCACATGGTATAACCATTATTATTATTAGCATGCATGGATTTATTGTTCTTTTGTGGCAAGAATAGTTGATTTATTTGATATAACTAAATCAGGCCTGATTACAAACTGAAGCCTGCCTGTGAATAGAATACGACAGCATGATTCAGGCTCCAGCTTGCAGGAGTTGTAAATATTGAAATAAGAAAAAGGTGCGTCATTTTTCAAAATTAGAATAATTTCAGCCACCTTTTTTGTCTGTCCATCCTTAGGATATCAAATATCAAATCGAAATCAAATTATATAAAATTATATTATATTCACAAAATATATATTTTGGGAAATATTGAGAAAAAAAAGTATAAATAAGCAAGTTTCTATCAGGAATCTGTCAAATCTAAAGTGTCTCACATAGGCATTTAAAGATTGGCTAATAATTTAGTCTATTATTGATTAAAACACTAAGAGACCAAGCAAAATTAAAAGTTCTTTTGAAAAGTCAGATATTTCAGTGTTATACACACATAATTATAATTTTATTCTTCACTAGAACTACTTTCTTCACTGGAACTACACCTCAACATATGACAAAAGTCCTGCCATGGTGAGTCTAATCTGCTATAATAATCCTATTAATCTCTATACCATGTCAAAGTCAATGGCAATATACTGTCTGAAAAACTCAAATGAATATACATTTGCAGTTTACAATTGGCGTAGGGAACACTGCTTTCGGCCACTGCTTTCTGACAACAGAGATTAAACTAGCCTTCCCTCACCTCCACAGCAGGGGGAAATGCTCTAAGAATGTCACACTTGTGTGCGCAATTAAAAAAACAATCAATACATCTATCATTGCCTGCATCAGTTGTGTGATAAAAAACAACTAAACAGCAAATGACCGATAAATGGAAACAGTCCCTTGCTACATATATATCAGACGTTTGATAAATTGATTGACAGTATCAACATATGTTATCTGATCTTAGAACTGGTTGTATGCTACATTTGAGTTTGCCACCACATTGTGCCTCATTAAAACAAATACCTTTGGTAGAAACCTGTGAATAACTTGAGATAAGACAGTATAGATGATGTACCACGGTAGAACCTTCCAAAACAGACCATAGAAAAATGTCCATTCATAATCAGCCACATCCTGCAAAAATGAGCCTTGAATTAGAGAAATGTTACTGTTTATTTTATGTTTCAATTTCTTAATTATATATATTTTTTTATTCTAACCTTTGCTTTTCTTTGATTCATCTGAAGGTCAAGTATAACATTTAATTACAAATAAGCATTGCATAATTAAAACAGGGGTTGAAATTTATATACATTTGCAGGACTAGAACTTTTAAAAGGGACACTGGAAAAAAGATGCTAAAATAAGGTCTTGCAATCCCCAACAGGGCATGATCAGCTGATTATGTTGATTGAATGATTGTTGATTTATTGTTTAATACCAGGGGTGGAAATAACTATACATTTGCAGGGTCATTTCCAGTATAAAATTGAGATTGTCCTGTATAGATCCCCAGAATTTAACATTGTGTTAAATGGCCTGCAGGACAAAATTGGAAAAATGTCTGACAAAATATTTGACACATTTCCACCCCTGAATACTCATACATGGGTTTAATGAAAACACAAACTCCTGAGCTACTCCACATAATAATCATGTAAGGTTATGTGGAGTAGCAGTATTCATTGAATGATTGTTGCATATTGTCATAGCTGCTCAAAGGTATTTTTTTTAAAATAGACGTACATGTACAAACATAACCCAATAATGTAATGTACTCTTGCAAGATGTAGCAAAAGACCGGAGATAACAAATGAGGTGACAATATTTCAATTAAATTTTATTTTGTATTTAACTATTTTATACTCAACATTAATACAAGATTAATAAGATTCTAAAGTTATAATTCAAATTGTCATTCTTGCCAGATAGAATATCTTCGTTTGTTTCTACAAGAAACTTCAGCAATGTAACTCACTAAAAACATATGCAAGGGAGACAACTTTGACTTGCTATTTCACTGTTCACCTATATGATCCTTAAAATACTCTAAATAGTTTGAACCGATTCCAGTTCAGAAAATTTTGCAGGTTGAAACCTGTCCGGGAATCGAACCCAAGACCCTCAGAGTTAGGCACCAAATCGCCAGCAGTAAATGCAGGCCACCTAGACCACTCAGCTACCTGGCCTTCTACAAAATAGAAGGCCAGGTAGCTGTGGTCTAGGTAACGGGCATTTACTACCCCTCTGATAGGAGAGTGACACAGCTCCAAAAGATGAAAGCAATGAATAACTGAACTGGAATCGGTCCAAACTAAGAAAGTGTTACCCCAAATAACGAAAATACTGTTAATCTTCACTTTCTAAGAGACACAAAAATTATTCACTACACATATATTGTTCAACGCATTAACCCTTTAGACTTCAGTTATAGCTGAATCTACATCCTCCATACAAATAAAAGATAGAACTATTTTTTCTACATTAAAGTGAGCACGTGTTGACACATTATTGATTGATTGATTAAAAGAATGATTCATGTTTTACAATGTGCTTAAGCCTCAAGGGTATTTCACTTATATGACAGTGGTAAATTCCAACAGTAATTGACACTAGCACAGACATAAAACCTCAGGTATTTTTGTTGGTAAGTTAATCTTCCTCCAGTGCAAAGTTAAGACCATGGCTACACCCCAAACAAACTATGCAGTTGATACAATGAAGTAAATTGTACAGTATAACTTTAAAATATTTTGTTTATAATTAAAAGTAAATATTTAATTTGAAATATCAATTTAACTTAGTTTTAATTAATAATGATATTCTTGTCAGGTTTGTGTTTGTGACAGCAAGGTAAAGTTTTCCCCTTTCAATAGAATTGTTTGGTGAACAAGCTGAAATAAAACCTGTCAAAATACAACCAAAAATCTTTGTGTGAACAGGTATATTATTATTTTTCTTTTTTAGTCAACATTTTTTAAACATACCTTTACTCTGCCAAGGACACTCCAACCCGGTTCAAAGAAGTTAGGGCTTAAATGTTCTTTGTACTCTACAAATGTCAAGAATATTACATCATGATCATATTATAATCTTAGACTAAAGTATTTAAACACATCAAACCTCTATTATTTCCACTGAATGACAAGTCATTGTTATTCTTGTCAGTGATTATAAGATAAACCAAACATTGAGTAAAAGTCTAAACTTTAATATCACATATCTTTGACTTACAAAATTTGATTTTATTTGTTTGTATGTTTGATTGGAGTGTATCATCATACTCAAGCATATTTCACTCCTATGATCACAGATTGTTCATTTCACACAGTTCCTTGCTAAGATGGAGAAGACACCAAGTGGTTTGTTTGTTTGTTTGATTGGGGTTTAACATCGTACTCAAGAGTATTTCACTTATATGACGAATGACGACAGATTTTCCACTTCACACTGTTCCTTGCATTATTATGGTGGAAAACCTGGAGGAAACATCGTAAAAACCCATCCCCGCGATTGCCGGAGCCACATCGTGTGGCTCACTCATATACCTGATGGTCCTCTGTTATAAGAGAAGATATATTTCAGAACCATACATCATTGACGGGTTGATGGTAAACATGGAATGGCTCTGGTGAGGATTCCTTGGAACACTAATATCAGACTAAAGTCAGATCCATTAAATAAATTGAATACTAATTATGAGATAATACTACCTAAATATTTAATAGCTATTTTCACGTAACGACTGTTTGGAAAGAAGATTTTTGTTAAACCATTTACAAGGAGTTAACAGCTGCATGCATTCAACAGAAGGCCTAAACATTTATCTTGTTGAAAAACTAGATGAGTAATAAATCCCTTCTAATTAAAACAAACAGAACCCTTTATAAATACAATTTCCCTCAACAAGTAGTACCGGTATTGCACAATTAAAGTGTAAAATTCTACTGTTTTTCTTTTCTCCTTATATGGTGACCTTAGTTTCAAAATGAGTTTTCTAAAAAGAATTATTAAACCTTTTTTGTTTATATATATATTTTTTTTTAAATATCGAATACAATGCCATAATGGGGTTGGCAATGACACTTATCTCCGTTGCGGATGGCTGGGAAGGAGCTTCCTATTGCCCTGGTGCTATCAGAGGTTAGGGGCAACATGAAGCCGATCTGTTTGTGATGTGACTGTCCTGACATGTCTTTGTTTGTTACCAGTGGCATCTAAGGTGGTTGCCTTCACCCTTTGGACTGGCACACCATCATGAGAGTGAAATAACCTTCAACCCCAAACGAACGAACAAGTCTATCTCGGCTACTAACAATAGACCTGTATGAATATGCAATTAAATTGTATTGTTAGCCAATGACACTGGTGCCCCTTCCTGTTATATGAATCACAGATTTATCTCCCTTTATAGCAACTGGCCAATCATATAATACTCCTATGTATTGTTCTTCCAATCTAATTGTGCCTGATTCTATTATGTTTAACTCCATGCTCAAGAGTATTTCATGTATGATTTTCACTTGTTTTTAACGAGTTACAAACCAGTCTAATATTAAATTGATCAGACCTAAATACTTCATAGACAACAACTTTAACATGATAAAACTCAATATAGGTTATAATAATACGGGTGTTTCGCGTTATGACATTACGACAACAGAGGAACGTGACGTTCCTTTGCGAAATGATGTTGCCACTTTATGGCACGATAGGGCAGCCTGAATATACGTTAATATTACCAGTTATTGGTTTTTGTGAAAATATTGCTCTATAATTGAAACTTTTGCCAAAAAATAATATTTGAGTTATGGGAAAACAAAATTCAAAAGGTATTGTTAACATTTACCCGTTAATTTGCAATATTCCCTATACCGCCCATGTTAAAAATCTTGGATTGGCTCTCCATTGCCGTAAACCGACAATGTTATTTCGCTAAGGGACATCACTCTGTTGTCGTAACTTCATAACTCGAAAACCCCATATTACAGGTATATTTTATAAAGATAAGCAAATACCAAAAAATATCTTTGTCTTCATCTGATAGGAAAAATGTCCCACAGTCTGAGACAACCTAAGGTTTGTGGAGGATAACCAAAATTTCTACTGAGGTTGTCTGTGCAGGTTGAAAAATTGAAATTGTTTATTTTATGTGAGGTAGGGATGGTGGGAGACAACCAAGATGACTTGAGACAATCTTAACTCAGCAAGCTGGATGTCCACCGAGAAAAGAAGACGTAAGATTCCTTTTAAGGCCCTGTTGAAGCGATACTTTATCAAAGAAATAAATGATAATCAAAATATGGAATATGAGGATGAAATTTATGGAGTTTCAACTTTCATATTGTTTTTGAAGTTGATTCCTTTGTGGAATAAATATCTTTGCTTGATTGGAGTTGTAAGTACTTAAGATTAGATCCCTTATATGATGACGTCTCAGCCCAATGGGTGAAAGAAACTACCCCAAGACGTCACTGGCAACAAACAAAGACAAGACCGGACAATCACAAGACACTATACAAAGACATCACAAACAGATTGACTTACTGTTGCCCTGAGAGCACCAGGGCAACAAGAAGCTCACACCCACCTACCAGCTGGACCAAATACATTTACATAATACATTTGTACAATTGACACCATGACTGAATATACGCACCTAAATATATCTACATTCAATTGACCATACAATAAGCTATAAATATTTTTAACCTTTAGTAGCAATTAATATAATTATTAAAATAGTAACAACAACAAATAAAATAAGAATAATGTACATTTTCCGACTTTTTTTCTGGTATTTTTCTGCCTTTTGAAGTTGTTGTAGACCTTTTTCCACGGTAGTTGTTGCATGTTCAATGTTGTAATCAATTCGATCTAGTATTGTTCCCTGTGAAAATAAAATAAACATAGTTTTTAGCAATCAGCTGGGTCACAGTAATCGATAAAAAACAAAAAGTAGAGAAGAAAATAAAAAGCTAAATTCTGTTCTCTCACCACAATGACACAGTGGAATAAATAAATACAAGGGGTGTGTGTGGGGCACATGTTTCTTTGTTTAATTGAAATTTGACACCGTGGCAAGTGCTCCTGGTAATCTCACTCATATATTTCTTAAAAGCAATCACACTGGCACAGGGATGTAGATCAATTAAAATCGATGAATCATCTTATGTTCTAGATAAA
>JAQQZZ010143448.1:0-12998 GCA_030265115.1 Mopalia vespertina | reverse complement strand
TTAAGAAAGCCTTTATTATCTTGTAGATTAAAATAAAAAAATAAATAGTTTGTTTATCGAGTATTACCCAGAGAATGGTTTGCATGTGTGCATTAAACGTCAATTGATATGACAGCAATAAGTTTACCAAAGCCAGGTAGTTGTTTTAGCCCTTCCTTGTAAGGTTTGATACTTGCGATTGACGCTTAAAGCTTACTAACTTTATATATATACAATATTTCAAGAGAGATTTAAAAAATGTAATTGATTCGAGTCGCAAGAGTATACGTTGAGCAGGGAACTAACCCGATGCTGTTTGGATCAATTAAATCTTACTCATCTGCTACTGTCTTATCTTGTCGATAAAATAAAAGTCCATGAAGGACAAACAAAGAAGGAACACACCCGGATATCACACTTATAATCATTTCAAAACGTAACAGTAATGTACAAATCTCCCAAAACAATTCATGTCAGTATGGTTAAATACGTCCACATCTGATGACCTCCATATTTTGAAAGTGACTTGAGACTAAAGAGAGCAAATTATCTCCCTTGCAAATTTTTATCATTACGTAATGGTCTCCATATACACTCCATATTAATTAGCTGGAATAATAATATATTTGAAAGAAAAAATTATCTTTTTTTGACGGTTTCCTGGTATTTCTAGCTTTAAGTTGAGTGTGTTACACCTAATCGGTATATAGTAACAACAGCAGAGGTGTACAGTTTAGATCAAACTTGGCGGCGACCTTAGCTCTTTTGTTGTTTAATTGATTGATTATTTAACGGCGTACTTAAGGATATTTCACTTATATGACGACGGATTGTCCAATTCAAACGTGAAAAACCGTGAGGAAACCTGGTGTGACAGGCGACATTTTGTGCAAACTTGTCTCCGTTCCATAGCACCATGTGTTAACATACACAGAAGGCGGTTGTTAGCAAGATATACACAAGCATTGTTACATATGAACTGTCTTTCGCCATAGGAAAATCGGTATCTGTTGTCTGTCAGCTTTGTATATTGTAGACATACATATTTTCCATTGAAATACACATTTACAAACAAGCACCAACCATCAATAAATACAGACATATCAAACATAAACTGATCTTGATCTTTACCAAATATATTTAACACATAACATGCACAAGGTTGGTTTTATACGCTCACACACACACATATCTGTGAGATTATCTACTCAAAACAATTACTCGAAATCCTTGTACCAGTTTAATTAATTTTTTAATAAATATATACTTATTTTTAATGCAGAGAATATTTGCTTGCCTTCACTGGGTATATATATTTTGAAAGAGATAAAAAAAGTTTGCGTCTTTGCGTCAATAACTGTAGTATATGGGCATATTAAATGATAAACATAGAGAATAGACATTGTTAATACACATTTACAAACAAAGTTTACAAGCGAGATTTACAAGACCACATTTTTGGATAACATTTGATGTGAACCAATGTCTTTGTCTACTTTACGTTCAACCAGTGAACCTGTGTTTGTTAACAATGACGAAATCAAAAAGTACCAGTGTTCTATCCACAATGGGATTATATGCGACCCCATGCAGACCGCGTGTGGTCATCGCTTTTGCAGGCCCTGTATCGGAAGCTGGCTAACAACAAACGAGAACGCCAAATGTCCAGCCAATGAAGAAGACTGTGTAATTCTTTCATCAGATGGGGAAAACGGAACACAGGTAAGTGCATTCAACTCTATTGATTAAATAA
The DNA here is from genome assembly GCA_030265115.1 of Mopalia vespertina. Taxonomy (NCBI): domain Eukaryota; kingdom Metazoa; phylum Mollusca; class Polyplacophora; order Chitonida; family Mopaliidae; genus Mopalia; species Mopalia vespertina. Next base: position 11,266 of record JAQQZZ010143448.1, on the reverse strand, counting down.
GTATTATGTTAATGTACGTTCTCAAATCATACCTTTTTTGTCAAACTCTGACTTACCAGTTATAAAACGAATATTTGAATGTTTAATATAGAATATTATTTGTGCTCATTTCTACTAACGTATGGTTCTAAAAAAAGTAAATTATTTCAGACAGGCTCAGTTATTATTTATTTTTTTGTTTTGTTTTTTATTTGGGTTAAACGTCTACCTCAATGGTATGTCACTTGTCATATGACAACGGATGGTTCACTTATCGTTTGACCTAACTTAAAAAATGGGGAAAACCGAGACGAAACCTCGTAAAAACCACCCCCCCGCACCAAATAAAAATGTATCGGGCTTGTGTATAGCTTTGCGGCTGTAGTGGGGATAAGTTTAACTGTACATTGAAATTATTGAAGAACTGTTCAATTTCAAGAAAACGCATAAATGAACAAGACGACATGAAAGGATATTAGAAATAATAAATGTTTAAGAATAGCTCCTCTACAGCTAAGCATATCTTAGTTTTGTTAGATTTGTTCGATTCGGGGTTTAATCGTATTCTCAAAGGTATTTCACTTATATGGCGACAGATTGTTCATTTCACACCGTTTCTTGCTTAAATATTGTGGAAAAAACAGAGGAACATCGTAAAAACCATCCCCGCGATTGCCAGAGCCGCATCGTGACATGTGACTCACTAATTTACCTGATGATCGACTGACGGACTCGAACCCGTGAACGGTACATCGCAGTAGAGTAGGATTAGTATTGGCGGGCATGCTTACCACTGAGAATCTCTACATTGCGACTCAAAACTTGTGAATCATTTCCGAGAGGTTCAATACCTTATACTAGCGTGTTTTTGATCGTTTCAGATCACCCCAGACTCTTCAGCACGAAGGGAAATTCTCAACTTAAAAGTTCACTGTACTTTCAAAAACTTTGGCTGCAGAAACACATTGACATGGAAAGCTTTACTGGTAAAACAATTCACATTTCGGAATGTTCAAAGGCATTATTCAGTTCACCTGGACATGCTGATGCCGTGGTATTCAAATAAATATTATATATTTTATCGTTTATAAAATACCAGTCCGTTAACAAATTATCTTTTGATGCTGTGTAAAACTTTAGTTTGTTCAAGCTGTTTATTAGATTTAGACCATCTGTGCTAGTCATCTATTTCATTTCGAGCTACTCTCCAGTACAACCCTTGGTCCATCTTAATTAAACGAATCATAAATAAATTAAAAACACGAACTCCTGAGCTACTTCACGTAAACATTTACGTTTTATGCGCTTGCGGCCCTCATTAATCTCGCAACACAATTTACATGTCACATTTAATTGATTGGCAACGATGTGATTTTCATTGTATGAATGCATTTCATTGTATCGATACATTTGGTTCCGTCACCTCTGAGTCAAAGGTCTGGGTGGTCACTGAAAACACGACCACTGTTCCTCTAATAGTAGAACACTGTGAATTCTTAAATTATTATGCCCTAGATCATAAGTATATTTCTGATACTGGGATTTGTATCTGAATAGAAATTGGAATTGATATGGCATTTTTTGAAATCAGGAAAGCGTTTTTATTCCCTAAAAGGATCCATATCGTATTGCATTCGAGGATTTATCAACATGCATGTATGATACTTCTACAACGTCAAATGTTCTCCTACTAACTGAACTTACTCCAATTCATTCGGAGTATGGTGAAAAGGGAACAAGTAAGCGTTTTGCAGTGGACACACGAGCGAATAAAATTGCCCGATCTGATTGCCAGCGAATTCACAAGCGAAAGTTTTCAGCCAACTTGATCGCACACACGTTGCGATTGACCCAGCGATCCGGAGTATATTTTCCCTTAAAAAAGTTATGTGATTTGCCCAATATGGTGAGATTAAAACGGAAATTTACTCATCAAAATAAGATGAAGACGTAGACTCAGATGGGAGAACAGAAATATTTGGAAAATAATTTCGCCAAGACTTCATTTGAAGTTGCCATTTTGTGTGTCATATCAGAAGAACTCGAACTAGGATTGGTTTATCAGCATTGATTCGCGCGACTGTACTCGCTTGCATGAATACACGGCCGATCACTCCGGGCGATCAATCGCTGGCGATTGATTCGATTGATTCGAGCGAGTGGTCGGCCGGACGGCTTCAGCGATCAGAATCGCTGTCGCCGGCCTGAACACACGTGGCGAATTTGTCAGCGATTGGTACAATCGCCTCGATCGGGCGAATATATTCGTTCGTTGTCCCCCGCATTACAGAGACTTAAGAGACAAAATTAATAAAGTTTTTACTAGTTGTGATAGTCGAAGCATTTGCATTTGAACATGTTAGATGTTTTTACGATATCCAATACAGTGTTACACACACTGTACTACTATTGCTCCAGATGAGCATTGAGCAAAAAGGCGTTAAAAAGGTTTTGTGTGAATCATTTTTGTACTTTTTTGCCAGAATCATGAAGAAACGTGCGAATTCAAACCAACTGAATGTCCAAACACATGTGGAAAGCCTATTATTCAGGCTGACCTGAGCAAACATTTAGAAGAGTGTGAACGAAGGGTAGAGACCTGCGAATATTGTCACGATAAACTTCCTTTCAATAAACTAAAGGTAAGTATTATATTAAAGCTACCTAACCTATGGGGTTAAAAACAAGATAAAGTAGACTACACTTTTTATATAGCCCATCATTGCATTCATGACCCTATATCTTATGTACATGGCTCTATATTTAATGTGCATGGCTATATACATTATCTGGGATTTTTCGAAATCCCAGGTATTATGTAGATGTCCCTATTTCGTGTATCAATGGTCACATGATACTAAATTAAATTGCACATGACCTGCCAGTGTACATGAAAGACCCTGTTGTACATACATGTCCTTTATTTAGATGTTTACATAGAAATGACACATTAATAACGATTTTGCTATCTAGAAGAGACACTGTCCCAGTCACGTGGGTGAATATTCGCCATCCTATCCCTTGTTGAAGTGTTCTCTCATCGATTACTGGGAGCTCGATGAACCATCCAAATAGGGCCGGAAACTAACATGGGGAATAGGTACAGATATCACAAAATTACATAAAACAAGGTGACCACCATTGCAAAATTTTACCATATTCACGTTTGTATGTGTTGTGAAATCATGACTTGTGAACGAATTCACAGACTAAATTCAAAGTTGGAAAATAGCTTCACCCGGTTAAGAAACAGATGCATTTCACGTAATTCCACAAAACAATGTGGCCATCAGGCAGTGAGTATAATTTTACAAGATTCACATATATATTTATGTGTTGTGAACATAACTCGAAAAAATTCAGCTATTTACTTCAATCTTTGGGTTTTCTGTTTATGCCACGGATGAGGTAATATTTCACCAAGCTGCATACAGATATGGCCACCATATCATATTTTTTAGTTATTCATATCTGTATTCATTGTGCACACAACAAGAACTAAAATTCATCTATTCATTTTCATCTTGGAATGCCCCTCCCCCATCCACGCAATGGAATAGAAGACAGTTACTTTAAAATAATCCGATTCCAATTCTTCCAATGAAATGATAGCATTAAATTCCACTAAATACCACATTGCAAACTTTGAGATATTCATTCCTATATGTGTTCTAAACACGTCAAAACAGGTCCAGAATTTAAATTCAAATTTTTATAGTAAGTTCCTCGTGTTGCAATAACGGATGGGACTGCATTCCACTAAAATAAAATTAAATTACAAACAGCATGACTGGTATTGCGTTTTAAACCAAATCGTGCCAGCAAATATGGCTGCCATTATAAAAGAAATTATATATATGTAACCGAATATAACTTGAAAATAAGTTGACCGATTGTCTTCGAAGAAAACACTACTACCACATTCCGAATTATTTTTCACCAAACCAATATGGTGATAACAAAATAACAACATAATTTTCACTGTTTGAAGGAAAAAACTTCAACTTCAGCAAAAAAAAGGTGATTTGACAGGGATTATAAGTATATGTTTTCAAAATAAGTCTTTAGCGGGGGGACGTGTTAGCTACTTACAGTTTTTTAGTTTCAGTTTTGTGAAAAAAATTAAAATCGGAACAATTATTATGTTCCAACTCTGTGTTGAACTAAAAGCTATTGTATTGCAAGATCTCGCTACCCTAATATTTAAGATCTCGCAATACAATAGATTGTATATTACTGCATTATGGCCTTCTGTCAAAAATAAACGTATATTATCTTTTTTATTTCAATTTTTTAAAAATACCAAAGAATTAATAAATCACTTCATTATTATTATTTATGTAAAAGTATTCCTTTTTCTTTTTAAAGAATCACCAAAGTTCTGAATGTCCAGAGGTCGAACTGCCATGTACATATCAATGTGAAGCGCATCCCTTGAAGCGAAGACAGGTAGGCTCTTTACTTAATTACCCTATAAATTTAATATGTATGCAAAAACTTAATGCGAAAATGACTACAGTGTCAGATCACATTCACTTTCATACTCATTTAAATTTTATGTATTCAACTATATCGACTTCATTTAATTGTAAATAATTATCATACTTTCATCTTATCTTTTCTTCTATTAAAATTGATTCGGGTTTTATAAAAGAATTGTTGTATATTTGTTTTATAAGAGGTATGTTTTGATTCTCCTCTTTACAAACTGAAAGGCTGACAGGGTATAATCAAAACCAAGACAATATAAAACATGACTTGATGGGTATACCCTAGTTTTCTGATCAGTGTCTTCAATTCATCAGGCTGTCCAGCGGGTATCAGTGACACCAGACCCAAGGAACTAGATATAGTGATGTACACATTAAACAATGACCGAAAGCTGCTCCCCTTCTCTGCATTTTACTTCGGTCTAGGCATAGTAAAACACACTCTCGGGGCTCATATTGATCAAAAAGGGGCCAGTATAGACCTTATCAACAGGCCATAATTGTATCTTGGCCTACAGTTATATTAAACGTTTGTTTGCATTAGTCAATCAATAACTCATATGCGCATTTTGGTTAAAAAGTCTATATAAGAATTGCATTTGCTGAGTTTGACGAAATTTTATGTTGTTGTTGTTGTTATTTTTACATCTCTTTTCTTTCATATCACGACACAGTTACAGCAACATCTAGAGTTTTGTCATAAAAAACCATTGCGCTGTAAGTTTAGGTCAGCTGGTTGTCGGTTTGAGGTAAGTGAAAGAAGCCTAAGATAGATATATAACTGGTATATCCAGTTCCTTATACAGTACTGTTAGCAGCATTGTATAGCTTCCAGGCATTGACCTTAGGGGATTTGATGGGAGACTGAAGGACCAAGGATTGTTTTCAGTACGGTTATTGGACTGCACAGCTGTCCATATATATACGCCATTCTAAACTAATTATAATATTGTTCTTAGGCACTTGTTAAATGATGAAAAAATAATTAAATGATACACTGAAAATCTTGTTTAGAGTAAAATCATTGCTGTAAATTGTTTGATTTCCGTGCAATATTTTTTTATATATAAAATTAAACTAATAAAAATATATTTGACTATTCGAATCGACGTATTAGTATATAGAAGCAGTTTTTATGGACGATGCAAACAAAGTAGATGTTTCAGCCAGGCTATAGTGCATATATTTATATATATTTTTTATTGTTTTGAGTTAAAATAAAGTTATTTTTCTGTCATGGTTCTGGTTTCCGTGGTAACCAACATTAGTAATTCATTAAAATAATGCGAACATGGCAAAGATTAAATTTTTTTCAGACAACGGATACAACCATAGTGTGGGTCTCAAAGCTGTTGGTTAATAACCAGTCAGGCTTTGTTTCCCATTTTGTCTTGTTCCCATTGCCTGGTACCCATTGCATTCAATTGATTGCATTCAGTCCGTAATTTATTTGCATTCTGCAATCTGATGAATCGATAGTGTTTTTTGTCTTTCTGTTCCGTGGCCTAACTTTTTGTATCGGTGATTATGTATTATGTTCAAATATGCTGGAAAAGTTCATCATATAAATATACACCAATAAAGTTCCACTTTCATCACGTTCAGTATGTGACATTTTTGCTCACCGCACTCCGATTGGTCGATATCATGTTTTGTATGAATACGCCGCTCAAACTCGAATTTCAGCACATTCAGTCCGTTGCTTAGTTGCTTTGGTTGATCGTTTGTTTTTCATTTCCGTGCTCTGGGTTTTGAAATAATGAACGGATTATGTTCAAATTTGTTAGAAATGTTCATTATACAAATACACTTATTATGTCCCATTTTCATCGCGTTCAGTAAGTGACATTATTGCTTATTGCACTCTGATTGGTCGATGTCTGTTTTTCTGTTTAGAAATAATGCGTATATGATAACAATCCAATAGTTTCAAACCACGTATACAGCCATTGCGTGAGTCTTGTTGGTAAATACCCCGTCGGATTTTGCTTCCCATATATTTGGTTCCCATAGGATTTTTTTTATAACATTCAGCCTGTGAATTTGTTGCTAGAGCATGGCAAATTTTTATTCCATGCTGTAACTCGTGCGCGAGTTATCAGATTCAATACAAATTTACTGTGAATGTTCATCATACAAATACGCTGCAGTACGTAACTGTGTAACATTCTACAATTCGATTGCATTTTCTTAGCTAATGACAATTCTTAGGTAATGATAATTCTTAGCTAATGACAATTCTTAGCCAATGATAATTCTTAGCTGATGACAATTCTTAGCTGATGATAATTCTTGGCTGATGATAATTCTTAGCTGATGATAATTCTTAGCTAATGACAATTCTTAGCTAATGATAATTCTTAGCTAATGATAATTCTTAGCTGATTATAATTCTTTTCAGACTCGTGTTGAAAATCATTTGAAAAGACATGAAACGGAAAACTTCGACCTCCATTTGGATCTCATTAATTCGTTTTTGCCTCAAATTGAAATTATAAAAAAAGAAATGGAGGAAGCTAAGGTGAGCTATATTGTAAAACAATCATGATAATCCAGGGTAAACAATAAGTCTTGTCAACCGGAATATGTTAAAAACAACTGTCTGACGTTGCGACGCCCATCAAGATGCCTTCAACAGAGAATACGGAAACAAATACGTATGCTGCAGCTTATATATCAAGGGCTTGTATAAAGTGTGTTAAAATTCCCAGGGGGGAGGCCGTTTGACCAGAAAATTTAACAGTAAATTATGTAACGGTAGCATCACACATATTGTATGCTGAACGATAGTTACAATTTCTTGAGCATTGTTCAAAGCTTTTGTTCCATGCTTCCGATAGTTTAAAAGGCACCCATTTCTATTCAGCGAAGGGCGTCCTTCACCCGTCGTTCAAAATATCTGCTTTCAGTATCTATTATTTTAACACTTTCAGATTTGATTCCATATCCACTTTCAAATATATGTGTAAACACTGCCGAGTCGTTACCATTACTGTCTGCAGAAATGTTTTGTTAACAATAGTTCTATTGTGGCTTCTGAACTGGAACCCTCAAACTCACAGTGAGCGAGAGAAGATATTTACAGTTTACATGGAGCAAAAATGTTTTCCCCGCGAACGCCAAACGGACGTTAGGGTTAGTGACTATAAAAACTATTTTACAATGACTAGCGGGCAATTGGAAACTAATAGGTCGGGTTTGTTGCCATAAAAACTACTACATATAACATAAAATAGTTAGTTTTACTACAAAACTTGCGAACGCTTTGTAGCCATAATAAATACCTAGCAACTTGTCTAGTATCGTCCTTCACGACAATGACATTCTCACTTGTCCTTCACGACAATGACATTCTCACTTGTCCTTCACGACAATAACATTCTCACTTGTCTTTGATGACAAAGACATTCTCACTTGTCTTTGATGACAAAGACATTCTCACTTGTCCTTCACGACAATAACATTCTCACTTGTCCTTCACGACAATGCCATTCTTACTTGTCCTTGATGACCAAGACTTTGAGTCTTTAGAAAACAATATAAGACTGCAAGCATTTCTCACACGGAGGCAACGAAATACACGAAATACTCTCCATATCACTTTAAAATAAATCAGAGTATATACCACTATTTGCATATAATTCATCGGAGGATTACCTTTATTCGCCGAAGTTATGTCTTTCAGTGAAAAGATATATAATTACGCCCAGAGAAATAGCATCAGTGCTGGTGAAGTACAATGTTTACATGGACGCAGACCAAAAACAGCTTAAGCTGTTACGCTGTATACAGTTATTCTGAAGGGTACAGGCAGCTGTATAATGGAACACGCCATACATACATTTAATATATCAATTTACATAAACAAAATGTTGGTCCAAAGTTACGTTTGCAAGCTGCAAACTACAAATTGTAAGCCAACATTTAATATGCCAGAAATAGTTTTATTATCACTCTCTTATACCTATGAGAATTCCAACGCTATAAACTGTTAAATCTTTACTTTAATCTGAAAATCCCTGGCGGGCAAATTATTTATCAATGTGATCAATCATCTGATATGGTTTCTCCCTGTTCATACCTGAGTATTTAGATGACACGGTAACTAGAAACCTACTTTTGGGATATGGTATGGACCTGGAATGGAACCTTCTTTTCTTATCAATGCTGACCAAACCAATAAATCTTCTGTACTGAAAGATCAGGCTGTCTATCAGCTGAGCCAGCTGACCATAGATCATCTTCTAATTTTGTATTTGTATTTTGCGACATAGTTACTTTTAAAACCAAATAGCAAATCAATTGTCTTGTAGTCACAAGTGAAAGTTTTGTTAGAAGAAATGATTATCCTAAGGAGAAAACCGGAACACGTACAAAAGTGCCACCAGGAACTCACTGTGTTGAAGGACACCATGCAGACATTTGAACAAAGGTTGGAGACTGGAAACACTCGCCCATTCTCGGCAGATGGTGGCCCAGGTGATTCACTTATTTCTTACCATGACATTTAAATGACAACGATTGATATTATAGTCGATCTAGGCTGTTGTAAAATGGCTACGGTAATTTATAGTAGCTGACTTATAGTACATTCTACCTGTTTCTCAGTAAGTAAATTATTATACCAAGATATTTATTAATGCATATGTTTGAAAATAGGAGTAAACCTCAACTAAATTAGCAGTATTTGCAACTTTGCTTCTTCAATAGACCTCGGTGCTGAGTTTAAAATTCGTCTTCCACGATGTTCTTACAATTATATTAATTCTGTAATAAACTATATATATTTTTTTGAAATAGACAATGTTCTTTGTCCCTTGCTTCCAGAAGTTCGAAACCGCCTAGTAAAACATGACCAGCAGTTAGGAATACAGGATGTGAGATTGGCTGAAATGGACCTCCGGTTTCAGATTGTAGAAACGGCCAGCTACGATGGAATTCTCATGTGGAAGATTCGAGAGTATTCGCGTCGCAAAGCTGAGGCTGTGGCCGGGAAAACCATCTCATTGTACAGCCAGCCTTTCTACTCCGATCGCTACGGCTACAAAATGTGCGCCCGCGTGTATCTAAATGGGGATGGAATGGGGAAAGGCACACACGTGTCCTTGTTCTTTGTTGTAATGAGGGGCGATTACGACGCACTACTTAATTGGCCTTTCGCTAAGAAAGTAACACTTATGTTACTAGATCAGGAGATGGGGAGAGATCACTTGACCGATTCCTTTCGCCCCGACCCAACGAGCAGTAGCTTCAAAAGGCCAACTTCTGCTATGAATATTGCAAGCGGTTGTCCAATTTTCGTTTCACACACTACATTAGAACGAAGGAAATATTTGCACGATGATACCATCTTTATCAAGTTTGTTGTCTCAGATTAACGCTAATTTTAAGAAGCATGAGTATTTGACATTCACAGAAAACCCCACAATGACAACCTTTTATTGCAACCTCTAACCACATAGTCACTACCCACCAACTTCCCACACACACACCCTGGTTACTAGATGACGGATATTCTCTTCCCGTGCTTGGTCTAATTTTCTGTCTGAGTTTCTGCTTGACTGATTGACTTCTAGTCTCGTGTTGAATGTATGACCTTGGTGATAAGCTGCGCGAGTGTCTATTGCAAGGAATGCAATAGCATCCCGAAGTGCAATACTTATAGCATTCCGGGCAGCACTGTCTTCCTGAATGAAATACATCAACTTCATTACATTCCGGGCAGCACTGCTTCTCTGTATGAAATACATCAACTTCTTTACATTTCGGGCAGCATGCACTGCTTCCTTGAATGAAATACATCAACTTCATTACATTTCGGGCAGCACTGCTTCCCTAAATGAAATACATCAACTTTATCGCATTCCGGGCAGGAACTAGGCATTCTCTGCCTGATATGTAATAACTGAACTATTTTATTAAATATTTCCGGACTGCAGTAGTTCTTTTAGTGACGTTGCACACTCCAGTTTGACAGCTTAAATGGAGTACTTCAGTGTAGATTGCACTGCACAAAACACGGACATAGTGAAATTGACCAGGTGAATTGATTTCAACAAGTCAGGGAAAATGAGTTTGATACATTAGATACAACAAAACAACCATGCTTTAAACCGTTGAGCGTCAACAGCTTCATGCTCTAGAAATATATGCTAGTTTTTAGTCAATTTGACATGGACTTTGGTTTTACAGTGGATATAAATAATAAATAGAATATTACAGAGGTTGTTCAAAATACCACAAATATTGCTCTCGTAAATGGGTTATCTCTTTCAACCATTCACTCGAGTAATATTTATGGTATTCAAACTTCACTTTGTAATATCCCGTATTTCGCCTATTTAATATTTCACTGCCGTTGAATAACACTTTTATTTCTTCACTTTGCTATTAAACTTGTAATTGTTTTGAGTCAGATGCCTTCGTTTCAATTTTGACGTTGTGTGGGAACGCGTTTCATTTCATCACGTAACACAAGGGTGATGTCCTTTGATAGGTTTCGAATAAGGTTACGTTGTTTCTTGTCATGTTTCGAATAAACGTTATGCTGTTCTGGACTCGTCTAGGCTTGAAATTGTCAAGCACAATGGGGAAAGTGATTTGATTTTGGAATTTGTATTTGGTGAAAATAATCAAAATAATATTGCACAGTGAAGTTTAAATATCATTATATTCCGCTCGTGTTATATTACTCTCGTGAGTGATTTGATTTGATTTGATTTATTCACCATAAACATTATAATATAATAGTATACAAATATAATTAAACAAAGATATAATAGGTGGGAATAAAACCC
>JAQQZZ010143437.1:0-12998 GCA_030265115.1 Mopalia vespertina | reverse complement strand
CCCGTGTGGTGACCCGAGGCCTCCCCGATCTTGGACGGTCATTTACAGTATTGGTCTGGACATACCGATCCCACAAGGGTGTTATCGTGCTAGGATGAACGTTGAAGGTCCTCGCAATGACACTCTTTGATTCGCCAGCTTGCACACGCCCAATGGCAATATTTATGTCGGCTGCGTTGAGACGTGGCATGTTCTTCGATCCTAACTTTCGGTAATTGTCACAAATCTGCCTGATTCATTTGGGTTTTTATAGCTGAGCCCTTTACTCATGCTTTGCACGTGTAAATCGGTTATTTTGACTTTTACTTGTTTTACATGATGGTTTTCATGATCATGATAAAAACGACCATTAACAGCGTTCTAAATCATTAAGAGTTGCGTTTGAGCAAAGGTTTGGTTAACATGGACGTTAGAAACAAATATATATCATGACAACATGTGTATTTGGTCGTGCGGTCTGAAAACAATAAGCTACTTTTTCAAATTCTCTTTTGCGTTTCTTTTTTTTGAAGAGTGTATATATTTCGAATAAATGAAGAGAGAAAAATTTGCTTGCCTCCACCGGGATTAGAACCCGGGACGTTTGGGTTACAGGCCCAACACTCTACCGACCGAGCTACAGAGGCTACGGCAAAGTGAGTCCCGAATTCATATATATACACGGCTTACTTTGCCGTGAGCCTCTGTAGCTCAGTCGGTAGAGTGTTGGGCCTGTAACCCATAGGTCCCGGGTTCAAATCCCGGTGGAGGCAAGCAATTTTTTCTCTCTTCATTAATTCAAAATATACCGGTGGATGCAAGCAAATTTTGTTCTCTTCATTTATTCAAAATATATATATGCCTTACCTGATTTGATACAGTATTGGAACGGTAAATATTCAGCACTGGTTCCGAAACCGCTGATGCTGTCTTGGTTTCACTGGATGATAATTGAAAAGATACTCCAAATCTGACCGGAGTAATGATATCCTGGCTAGCCTGTATTAAAATAATTAAACAAACCTAAATTTATTTACCACTAAAGGTTACCGGTGCGGCAGCTACAGCGGCAAGAAATTCTATAATCAGAAATTTTACCTTTTTATAAATAATGTTTATTGCGGATTCTAACCATTAAATGTATTGATCAATAATAAATTTCTTACAAATGCTAGGGCTTTATGCTGGTAACAGGAGTATGCCGCCTTCTTCACAAAGGCCTTCGCTAAGACAGACTGATGAATACCGTCTTGTTGGAGAGATATACGGTTCGTTTCATCAATATGTTTTTCCATAGTATCTGCTGTTAGGTTGTAGCTTATATCTGAAAATATAAATTTAATTTATTTTAATTTGTCTTTGGAAACAGAAGAAAATGAATTATTTGAAATTGCAAGGAATGTAACACTGGGCATAGACACGTCTCCCACAAGATTCGATTTAACCGTCACCCAGTGATTGTAATCTGTGTCAGACCGAATACCTATTGCCGTGAGCACTTCACCGACCAAATGCGGTCTCTGATACAACAGTTTGGCTGCAAACGTTCTTAAAGGCTCATAGGAGACCAAATATACTCTTAGAAATAAGGGTTCTTTAGGGAAGATGGAACCCTCTATGTGGAACCACTACGGCAAAAACGGTTGTTTGATATAAGAAAGGGAGAAATACTTGGAACAGTTGCTGTGAGGGTTCCATACAGAACCATCAAGGGTTCCACCAGAGCCATGACTGAAGACCCCTAAAGGGTTCCATAAGAGCCATAGGCCTATTTTGTTTTTAGAGTGTACCTATGGCCTTGCGCACTTCATCGCCCACACGCCGTCTCCTTCATAAAGGTTTGACTGCACACCTTAAAGTGGATTCGTTTATTCCATAAAATATAATGAACACATTAGCGTTGTAAATTGAAAATTGTTAGTGATGGCTGTTGAAAATCTTTGAAGACTACCCAACTACCGTCTATTATTACTCAAAAAAGCATGTTTACTCCTTGATATATTTGTAAGTATTAACACCTTAAACCCAGCAAACACACTACGTAGCTGCAACGATGCATACTAGCTATACATTGGTACTGTTGCAGAGTAACCGAAAATCAACGTTACTGCAATGTAAATCTACGATGAAAGTTGGTTGTTAGTTTTTACCAGTTGATACAACGTTGTCAAAACGTGACAGGAAACGTTGTAGTTTAACGTTGTGACAAAACAAGTCGACTTCATTATGACTTTGTTGTGAATTGGTTAGCGTTTTGTACGACGTAATAACAATGTTGTCAAAAAGTTAAATGATGCAACAACAATATTATAACGTAGCTATTACGTTTCTGGTAGTCCACAAAATTATGTTACAACAACGTTACACCACGGCAATAAAACGTTGTCGCAACGTTGTTTGGTTTGCTGGGAATGTTCTTCCTTTTTGAGTTCTCCCAGGTACAACCTATTGTGCCGTTGAGTGGATACCTGGTTTCATGGTCAAATTCTACAGGACTAATCAACCAAATGAACAAAATAAATTGAATGTTCTTCTCTTTAAAATGACAGCAAGGCATATTTTAAAACAAGTAGTAATACGCCGACCATTTCACACAACACATTTTAGAAAAAAACACTTTCTCTTGTTACGTTTTACAAACTATCCCTCTTGTTGCACTAGAAACCTTATAGTGTTAGTGCTGGAAGTAAAGTTTATGAGGTATTTTCGTAATGCCAAATGAGCTATAGTGAAGAAGTTAACGAGCGTTATGCGTCAGTTGGATACAACTTTATTCTGTATATTTGTATAGTTTCTATTTCTCCCTGTTTCAATTTTGAGTAATTTGGGTGATTTTAATCTGCTAGAAATACAGTAATAAAACCTGGCATAAAAAGTCTACCATACAATTGACTTAACACAGCACCAACATGTATGTGGCTTCCAGTGGAAAGCCTGGATTCATCAACAAAATGTAATAGCAGTATTGATAACAACAGTTTATGGTGTAGAATTTGACTATGGCTTTGATGTTTTCTTTTCTTCTCTTTTAAGTATCATTAAGTGTCCTTACCAATATCTTTATTATGGATTGAAGTTCCTTCAAACTGAAAACATACAGTCACAGTAAAGCATGTCACAGGTTGTTCATTGAGCACACATTTCTTTTCCTGTAGATCTATAGTTTTACTGGAGAACTTGATTTGGACACCCAGATTGACCACAGGTCTTCCTCGGAGAACAACAGCTTTGTTAGAGGAGAATGAACCAACAGCAAAATCTGAAAGAACAAGCATTAATTAAGACATTTTAAAGAAGTGTGTTGAGTAACAGATGTGTTTTTTTGGAACATTTATATGTAAAACTGGACATGTATTTTGCAGTTGTGCCGCTGTTGGTATTCTTCCACCCTGGCGTAAGTTAAATAAGTGCACAGCTATACACTATTGACAATCATTCGGAAACCAATCGACTTGAGGATATGATTCTTTGTTTGAAGCTCAATGTAAAAGATTATTAAATGAGACTGGTTAATAAGCATTGATACACTCTTCGTTGAACTGTTTTGGTTGTTACCAGGATACGAACTACAGTTACATCATGTTCAAGGTCAATCTGTTATCCTCCATTAATGGTTTGATCTGGAATAAGTTGCTAATCGTTATTCGTAAAACTGATCCGTGTCCATAAAAAAAAATACATCGCTTCTTTTGCGAATTGCAGATCGTTTGATGAATCCATGCACCTTTGCGGTTCGGTTCCGATCTAAACCATGACGTTTCCGATCTTAACCATGACGTTTCAGATCTAAACCATGGCGTTTCAGGATTAACCCATACCTCCATAAGAGTTCCCGTCAATGTCATGTATTCTTGAGAATGTTGCTCCGAATCCCCACAGCTCTCTTTGGACATCATTGGCCGTTATCCTCTGGGAGAACTGTTCTTTTAGTCCCTCTTTAGCACAATTATATATGTAAATTGCACCTTTACCTTCGTTTTCAAACGGGGCACCTATTGCAAAGTCTAACCAAGAGGCGGATAGAAAAAAAATATTTATAATATTTATATAAGCATGTGATGATTTCTTCCACTGTAATATTCACAACCTCATGACTCCTTAACGCGCATGTCTTATGAAGCATTTGCTGGAAGCACATATTATTTTGTTCAACAGCATATCCAATGTGTGTTTTTTGATTGGTCGACATTACACGTGACGAAGCATAAAAGAGAACATCACTTTGTTTTTATATGTGTAGATTTTGTGTACCAATGGTTAATGTGTAATGTAGCCGATAAAACATTACATGTATTCGTCTGCTTGGCTACGTTTTTCGTCCTCGATCAACTGTATGTGTTCTCCAGTAAATCAGACACATGTATATATCTCATTACCTAAAAGTGTTTTCTAGAAAAGCAGAAGCCGGCCCTGCCTCAGAGAGTGTTTCAATTTAAGTCTTTCCTGTTAATGTTTACCACAGAGTACTGTTTCTTAAATTGCACTACACAGAAATTCTTGGTTATTAACATATCTTTTTAAACCTTTCTTGCTTGCAAGTACTTTATTGTGTTAAACCTGTGATAAGTATACTCAGCCAAGGTTAAACAGACAGGAGTACACACGAAGAAAGCTGGGGAAAGAATGGTAAAGGTTTGAAACTAGCTACACCAGTCAATGAACACTGAAAACATACCAGGGTATCCGTCTAGATTGATATCGGTCAGGTTAGCAATTGCCGAGCCGAAATTCCCACCAGGAAGCATTAAACTTTTTAAGTTATGTGAAGACAAGGAGAAGACGCCCTGAAGAGAAAATAAATAATCATGTTTTTATAGTTTAAACTAGTTGATACTTCAATCATCTGAAAGCGTCGATATGTTTAAATATAATGTAAATTATTGTTATAGAATTCAACTTTGAAGGAAATATGTAGATTTTGTCCAAAACAGCTATCTCTGTGATTGGAAAAAAAACTGATATATGAATTTGACCTACCAAGTCCCTGTTAATGAACACATACACTTTCCCCTCGTCTCTGTTGATTGTATGGAACGGAGCGCCTATAATCAGGTCATCTAAGTGATCCCCATTTACATCAAGGGCTAACACTGCGGCGCCGAAATTTTCACCCATCTACGAATGTAAACTTGGTCTGTTAATCTGTAGACACGTGCTTATAGCGGATTTAATTATAATCCACAATTCATTTATATTGAATTGGAATAACACCAGCAACCATGGTATCCCATATCAATGACAAGCTGGTTTGTTCGTGAGCAGTTAGATAAGATTATAAAGGCTGTTTCCAATACTAAGTCTGGTACTTTTACACCTTAATCTATCCTGAACAACAGATTTTAAAAGTCTGTCAAATGGTTGTTGTTTTCTCTAAAAATTCTATAAGACTCAATCAGTTCAAGCAATCTATTGTGGATTATTATTCCAGCACAAAACAAACCGGACATTTCTTGACTGTTAGCCTGTGCTGCCGTAAATACTGAACGTCTAAAGGGTTCAGATTGCAAACAGTTAACATCAGGTTCTACTTGTTGAAGATGACATGAATAAACGTGTCAAAGTATTAAGTTGACAAACTGTATGTTTTGGGGGTCACTTTTCTTTTATACTTTGCGATAATCATCAGCGGATCCACCAATGACTTTTTTTCTCGCCGACCAATTAATTATTTTAAAAAAGAAATTTGTCTCTGAGGTGTCTTACCTGTCTACCGCGAATATGTGACGTTATTTCCATTTCATTGCTCAGGATGTACACCTGTGAGAAACAATAGGTAAGTTAAACAATGTATAGGTCGATTTAAATGTTGTGTTGATTCACAATATAAATCACGTATTGTTGTCACCTAGATTACAAGCAGCTAATATCAAACTCAATATGCATTATCCTTGCCTAAATTCTGTATAAACCATTTCCTGATGTAGAATCCCGACAAACAGAATTAGAGCTGTGGGTTAGGGAATATGGTTTAAATTATTTATTAGAAATTGGGTATTTCTCACGGACTTACCGTCCCTGTCTGGTGTGCTTTGGGTGCACCTGTGACGTAATACAGTCCCTTATCTCCATACATCATTCCAGCACTGAGAGAGTAGCCTGTAAACCAAACCCCTTTCTTATCATCTGCTTTATATTCAATGGGCGATGTTTTATACAAAGACACGAGTTACTGTCTCGTAACGCCTTGCAAAGTAATCAAGAAGAAGTTTATATCCATAAATCTGTTTTCCAGTTATGGCAGTCATATTATTTTGCGTAATTTATGGAGTCCAATCTATTGTCCTAATACGAGGAAGTTCTATTATAAGTTTGAAGTTAATCGGTTGATTTATTCTCAAGTTATCGGATGAAACTACGTTCTAAGTTAATCAATGAATTTCTTTTGAAGTATCGTGTTCACCAGATTTGTGAAAACGGCCGGACGGACAGTAGCTTTTCTCAGTACCCCCACCCCAACTATAGTAGTACTTGTATGGTACAGTTAAAGGCATGCGTTTGTTGATTAACTATCCCCACACAAATCAGGTATACCCAACAGTTAAAGGAGCAGCTGGTTTTTTATATATAATATATAGTCACACCTTAAATGGGTGTATGTAAGTGGCTCTGTACACGACCCATTGAGTACCAAAGGTTGTACTCAAATACCGTACCTGCATATCCGTCAGAGTTCAAGAAATCTTCAGATACTGTTCTCTTTCTAAGTTGATAATTGACTATACCACCTGGAAATTATATATGATATGTATTGAAGTTGGCTCTTTGCTCACATTTTGTATTTGAGGAAACCCTCTCAATGAAGACGTTTAATATATAACAGCTCTGGAAGACTGGCATGGCCGGGTGATATAAGCGGTAAACAGGAGATCAAGGATGAGCGAGAACATTGATGCTATATCTTTCATGTTATAAGTCAAAAACGAAACCACGCAAATGAATGGTTTATCTCCAGTGTGTTCACCATAGCCAGTGGCATGGAATAGTTTATATCATCGTGGACCACTGGAAATACATTGTTTAGCAAGATACCAAGTTTAGACAACATGCACCATTTCTATATGAAATAAAAAAGGTGTTTCAACCATTCATTAAAATACAAGTGCGACCATAACTATAATGGTAAAATAATAAGGTATGTACAGTATTTTCGCTATTTTGGGATAGCACTTTCTTAGTCTGAACAGATTCTAGTTCAGAAAATTTTGCAGGTTGAAACACGTCCGGGAATCGAACCCACGACCATCAGAGTTAGGCACCGAATCGCCAGCAGTAAATGCCGGTCACATAGACCACTCAGCCACCCGGCCTTCTACAAAAATAGAAGGTTAGTCAGCCGGAGTCTAGGCAGCGGACATTCACTACCCCTCTGATAGGAGAGTGACACAGCTCCCAAAGCTGAAAGCACATGATAATTTTTTGTGTCTTTTAGAAAGTTAAGATTAACAATATATTCGTTATTTTGGGATAGCACTTTCTTAGTTTGAACAGATTCTAGTTCAGAAAATTTTGCAGGTTGAAACCCGTCCGGGAATCCAACCCATGACCATGAGAGTAAGTTAATCTTCACTTTCTAAAAGACGCAAAAAATTATCATTTGCTTTCAGCTTTGGGAGCTGTGTCATTCTCCTATCAGAGGGGTAGTGAATGTCCGCTACCTAGACTCCAGCTGACTAACCTTCTATTTTTGTAGAAGGCCGGGTGGCTGAGTGGTCTAGGTGGCCTGCATTTACTGCTGGCGATTCGGTGCCTAACTCTGAGGGTCGTGGGTTCCATTCCCGGACGGGTTTCAACCTGCAAAATTTTCTGAACTGGAATCGGTTCAAACTGAGAAAGTGTTATCCCAAAATAACGAAAATACTGTTAATCTTCACTTTCTAAAAGACACAAAAATTATTTATAATGTGTATATTCTAAGACCATTTCATAATTTCGGTAAATAGTGAATCACTATAAATATACACATATTCATTTTATTCAGTAGCTAAACGATATGCATATCAAGGCTTGCTCTACATAACGTAGAATACGGTTCATTAATGTACGTGGAATATTTTCTAACAAATGCGTTTTACCTTATTGTTGTTTTATGTTAAAATGTTTAAATGTTAATGAATGCCAGCAGACATTCTATTCTAAGGGGGGAGGAATGTGATGAATCAAAGAACTGTATTTTGAGAGCGCCAGGATTCGCCAAGCAGGGGGGAGTGGAATGATTGATAAGACGATATGCATGTGAGCATGCTGTAATGCTTTGTAACTCTTCAGTATATTATAACTAATAGCGGTTCATCTCCTCTCATACTATGTGTTGTCTCTATCACTAGTTATCTAACAGTATCCCTAAGAAGGCAAGAACCCGGTGGTCATCACAGGGCCCCAGGAGATGGAAGCTAAATTACGACGATCAACCCTGCTGTATATTTTTACCCCTCGGCCAATTTTGGCTTAGGGGTATTATCGCCATCATGTACATCCGTACCTTCGTCCGTTACCGCGATATCTCTGAAACGAAATCATATAGGGCCACCAAATTTGGATATGTTATGTATCTAGTGAATTGTGGGAAGCTTATCGAAATTGGGCATGTTCGTCACAGAATTTATGGAGTGATGTCCCTTTTTCAACTTTTTTCTATATTATGATTTCTCTGAAACAAAATCACGTTTGGCCACCAAATTTATATATACGTGTATTATGTGTCTAGTGAATTCTGGGAAGCCTATTGATGGTGGATGTACATGGATATCCAGAAAGAGTAAAAGAAGAATAAGTTCAATTAGTTCTCACAACAAGCGATTTATGCTAAAATCAGCTACACGCTAATCGCACATACTCACCTTTGCCGACAATTAAGGTCTTGCTGGACCCCCACTGGACTCAAAGTTAACCAAATATTTTGTATCGCTTTTATTAAAAGATAGGTATTCAAACTTTATGTTGGTGAAAAAAAATATGCTAAATTTTAATTGCAAACAGTTAAATTGGAGCCTATAATTTAGTTTTCCCAGGATCATATATTCAAGTCGCAAATTTTAATTGCCTATTTCTAGCACTTCATTTTTGAGCAGACTCTACATTTTCCAAAGCATATTTCTAGAGAACTATTCATGTTAGAAACTCATTTTTTAGAAGTGAGGATCGTTCTAATCAAAATTTTTTAAAAAACGAGGCACCGTTTACTAGTTCAAAGACTATTCTACTCAATCAACTAATTTATTGAGTCTTATCGTTATTGCACTTCGAGAAATAAACCATGAAATATGCAGTCTATTTTTTTCTGTTGACATTTACTCATTTTGCAATATTTTTAGAAATAATAATTGGCTTTTTATCACATTGACAAATATGTCATCCTGAATGTTTAAGCTTTCCAAAAATATAAACGTATATATGGTACAGATTTATATTCTTCTGCATAAGAGATTAGATGCAGCGGGTGTTCTGCAAATCGACCAAGGGGTCCAGCAAGACCTTAAAGTGAAATGCAGTAACCAAGTAAATACAAAATAAATGTCAGAAAGCTGCTTAACATATTGACGTGTGATAATGTACAAAATGTTTCAGCGTGAAAAGAGGATAAAGTATTACCATAAGTCTATCAAGTAGAAGTATGAAACCAGCCATTACCTAGTCTAAACGTCATTGTGATAAGACCAGCGCTGATTGTGAAAAAGTACCCACTAATGAGACATAGAGAAACATCGAAGGACATAAATTGGATGTGGCCTCATGGTTAAATGATGCTAAAACTATTTCTACCGCTTTTCAAAGGTTATATTTAACCCATAAGGCGTCAGTGGATTCTGGCATTCAAACTGCGCGAAACGAGCCAAATCCCCTATTTCTTGCGCAATGAGTCATATGGCACTATGAAAGTCCACTGAAAGTCACAATGCCGTTGAGACTGGGTAATGGCTGGTTCATACTTCTGCTTGATAGACTACTGGTATTACCAAAGTTAGTTATACAGAGATATATCATAATTACATTTCATATTTAATACCATTTTTCAAGAGGATAAAGACATTATGTTAAACTATAGATAAAAATATCCATATTAGGATAAAACATTGGCTCAACTGAAACAGCATAGTTGGTTTCTATAGATGTTTTATTCCGAAAATAATATACACCAAGTGTGTGGTCAAGAGACAAACGTTTACTTTGGCCGTTATAGTGACTTTATGAACGACGTTTTCTTTTTTTCCATTTCAGTTAAAGTTACGTAACGACTTCAACAGAGCGATTCTGAAACTGAGGCACCCAAGATACAACGGTGAACATGGACTATGTGGCAGTGCGGAGACTATATTTTAAAAACCTGTTGAATTTATAGCAACCAAGATACAACCGGACAAAGGTGAGCATCTACTGTACGATTTCACGTAGGCCTACTCATGTTGTATAGCACACATGGCACTGTGTATATAAAATGAAACGTGATGCAATAAGGCAGTCAGTGTGCAAATTAACAGTGAAAGACACCACCAAAAAAAATCAACTTTGCCATGTCCTTTATGCCACGGAGTGTCCATCTACGCGAGTCAAGGTTTAGACATTAGTGTTTCTATAGGCGTATATACATAGAGGTACCATGTGTTCGGCATCATATCTAGCCAAGAGTTTTATTCCGAACCTCTCTGCATTACAACCCTTGACAGATAGCTCGGAAGAAAACTCTTGGCTAGAGAAGATGTGTGTTCAGATGATGGAGAGTTTCAAGACACAACTGATTCAAAGATGCGATAAACCTGGTCAAATGGAAACCAATTCACCTTGGAAATATTGACATTTGACAGACCAAAGCAGGATCATCCAAATCAAATTATTTAAAAATTGTGTTTGTACACACATTCATAATAAAGTATAAACATTTCCATCAGACATATATGAAGATGTCATTGCTTGGCGCCGAAACGCTTCATGACTTGCTTTCAGAAATATACATCTATAATCTGCCAAATCTGTTATGTCAGCCTGAAATGATAAAACTTGCTTTTTAAAAGGTAAAATTGTATTCTAATTTTTTCCTGGTCTGAGTGTGTTTCTTATTCATAAAAAAATTATTGATTTATTGATGTTTTACGCCGTGCTTAAGGGTATTTCACTTATATGACGGCGATGTATTCCAACAATAATTGACACTTGTACAACCAAGACGTGAAGCGTTTCCACAATGTTGGAAAGTTAATACAGTATTGCTACTCTTCAAACAAACTCCCCTTAGCCAGAAGGCTTGGTCATAAAAAAAGATATTTTTAATTTATGAAGCAGTAGTAAATTATTTGTTTCCTTAATATAGACAAGCTAGACTTCTTTGCAAGGGAGCTAATTAGATCTTGGATTTCGTGGCGTTTTACACTTTCCATTTGTTCCACGGATAACCTTAATATAGTAGGCTACACAAGAAGTGCAGCTCCGAAGAAAGATAGTCAAAATGATTGTTACGGTAGAAACCGGAGAGAAAAAAAACAATCAGCTATTTTATTTATTTACAGCATTGCCTCTCCCGCTACGAGTTTCAAGGCGGCTGCACCTTGTACTGTTTCGATCTGTCCCCCTATTAAATGAGCTTGAGCTGCTTGACCCCATTCAGAGAAGAGACCTCCGCTTGCAGATGAAGTTCCAGACACCGCTCCCAAAGACGAACAACGTGATTTTATACGCCGAATTCGACAACGTGATAGAACTGGATCGCAACCGACAGATCCTGTGTGTCTTTCAGACCTTAAACGATAAAACAAAACGCAATAAACACCACAACAACATCAGGGGGTGTTGGACGAATATCCCCCGGACGTCGCAAGTGTTTCAAAGCGTGTTTCCCCGGAATCATAAACCAGTCACCCTCAGTCAGGTATATTTTAAATATCGACCAAGTGAACACTGGGTGGCCGTGTTCTTTGGTGGTGATGGTCAGGGCGAGTATGTCGATTCGTACGGATTACCCCTGTTGTCGCCTGTGATCACTTTGGCGACGCGACGCGGTACACGGAGACGTTACAAAGTGACACGACGGCCGTGTGTGGTCCATTTTGTCTGTACTACGCCTCGCACAGATCGTGTCCCTATTTGAAGGCTCGCCCTTAAATAACGACGTGATGGTGTACGATTTTATCAGGGTGCTTTCCTGGTCGATGCCCCATTTTGGATTTCTAAACTGAACTGAACTTTGAACGTTGGAAAACAAAATTGGTTCGATTTTTCTTTAGTTGTTATCATTCATGCGGTTGTTGAAACACATGTTTTAAAAAATTGAGAAAAAAAATGAGTACTCGCCAAAAACAATATGTGTCTGATTTTTTATTTTTTTAAATATATGCTTTAAATTATTTTTAGTGGCGTATTAGTGTAGTGGTAGCTAATAAGGTATGATAATGGTGGTAAGTTGAGATATGGAAGGTCGCTGGTAGTTGTGGTGGAAGGTCGTTGGGAGTATAAGGTAACTGGTGGTGGTAGTTCGCTTGTAGTTGTGGTGGTGGCGGCGTGGTGTTGCCTTTTGCTATCCGTACGAGCGCATCTCGTTCTCCCGAGGGAAGACCAGCATACCACGGTTGGTACCCAAGGCACTCTTCTAGCTTTGAAGCACGTCGCGGTACATCTCCATGGTCACGTTGGTATACGACTCACACCTTTGCAGGGAATTTTTTACTCCCGGTCCCGGAGCAAAAGTAGGTCTTCAGAGCGATGACATTTCGTCACCGCTCCATTCTTCGTTAATCAGCCCTGGTGTTCGCTTGCCAACGTCGTAGTGGTCACGACGTGGAGAGCCAGTTGTCACGCTCTGTCTCGTAATTTTTTACGGTGCTCAGGTTTGACCATGGATTCCCAATCGGGGTGGAATACAGCCCTGTAGGCGGAATCGGTGTCCATCTCGCAGTACTCCCAGTCGCGTCGGCGCCATAGTGCCTTTAATTCAGTTCAAGTTAGCTACTGAGTTACTAAGGCTTCAAATCGTGTAATTGCCCTACAGCGGCGTCTCAAGTAGCAGGATGCATTGTGGGAGACGGGGCCAGGTT
>JAQQZZ010143426.1:0-12999 GCA_030265115.1 Mopalia vespertina | reverse complement strand
AGCATAAGATCGGCAGCCTTTACTTGGGAAGGGAAGGGGGGGGGGGGGGGCATATTATCTTGGGGTTAAATAGCTCTGTTGGTTGAAACTTGGTAATGTCAGCCCTCATGTTTGATCCACAGGTGAAAGTTTTCAGTCAGTACATTTATATTGTTATTCCAGGGCATGTATATATTGCCCTGGAAGTCCAGCTTTCTGAAAACAACAGCTTCCATTCTCATTGGATTCAACTCTCTAAGTTAACAAACTGATAAAACTTAATGAATGACTAGTGACAATTTTAGAGAGAGAGATAACAAAAGTTAAAATTCAAGAATCAACAATATGGTTTTGGGGTCTTTTCGGTGAATCCATAATGGAATGTTCAAAATTATCAAATAAATTAATTAGGTCAGTCATCGAAGAATAAGGTCAATGGCTGAAATACTCCTGATAGAGATATAATATTAAGTATGTGGTTTTGTGGTGATAAACTACGACCACAATGAGGGAGCAGGTTTTGACGAGAGTACAGGTAGACTGAAAGCACAGGCTTTGATATATGTCCCTCTATGTTGACAGTCTAATGGTTATATAAATATTAAAATCAGAGTTCATAGGTTTTAGGGAGGATTGATTGATTGGTGTTTTACGCCGTGCTTAAGGGTATTTCACTGATTTGACACCAGTGAATTCCAACAATAATTGATACTAGTACTGCCCTTAGCCCTTAGCATTAAAGCAAGGTACAGCCAGTCTTATAAGTCGTACACAAACGATTGGCTGCTTGCGGAAGATCATCAGAACGCAAATGTAGTCCAGGTAGAGCGCGCTACAGCACATTACATGAGACATTAATTTGCTTTTTGATGTGGGCACGTCTGTATTTCACATTTTATGAGAATGTTAGTTTGAATATACAGCTTAAACTTGGACAAGTTAAACAGCAATCAATGTTGTTAAAAAGAAAGCACTGATTTTGTAATAATTCTGAATACAAAACATATTGCTGATCTGTTGAACTAGAGCTTTAAACCCTACTCAGGGTTATTTCCCTTACATGACAGAACCTGTGGGATGCCAAGTGAATTTAATTTGAATTTTTTACAATAGCTAGAAAATGTGCCATGATATTCCCCTGGGGCAAAAAACAGAAACCAGAAATCTGCCTGAGCCCATAAGGAAGTGGGTGGAATCCACATAGAGTTAAGTGTGAGAATTATTAGTATATGTATTGTAACTCAGTCAGATGTGAATTAGTCACTCACAGAAAATTATCATAACACAAACCAGATGGGGTGCAAATCACCACAAAACTATTTCAATGCTATAAAGATTGATAATGAATTCATACATGTTTATTAAAAATTTTAATTCAAAATTTGGCACTGCACAAAAAACCCCACAGATAGGTGTGCTATACAGTAGTAGCACTATTTAATTATGTAAAAAAAATCATATTACTAAATTTTACTTTAAGGCTTTGAACTAATAAATTATAAAACTACAACTTTCTTTACATGTGTTTTATATATATCTGTATATTTATATTACATAAATATGAGCTTAAAGAAAAAGCCTTAATAAATTTATTTTTTAACAATGCAATAAATATAATTGTGAATTAAATAAAATTATAGGATTAAACATTATTGGCACATAAACTTGAACAAAAGCAAATAGAATTTATACTTTCTTCTATGTTTGTTAATCCCATAATTTTTGAATCCTTAGAAATTTGCTTACAAACTAAATATAAAAAAATGATTAAAAACTTTTGCTTCTAAACCATTAGCACTGTTTAACATTAAAATCATTTTATTTGTTACTTCATCAGTTCTAAGCTAAATATTTTACAATACTTTTAAACCTTCTTCATGTATTTATTTTGAAATCATTAGGACTGTTTAAATAAAACAAAATAAGACTGGATTTAATTTGAAGAGTTAAATATGAAGTTTCAAAAGTGAAAAGATTGAAGAATTAATAAGGTTTTATGGTTGACTGTACAAATAAGCAAAAGAATGTAGTACATATCCGATATTTAATTGAAATTGAAGGTTTTTTGTGTGTCTTGTGGAGACAGTCTATTCATATTACCCTTGATGTTTTTTTGTTAGCCCAGGGGGTCTTGTTTTGAAAACTCCAGGGCAGGTTTTATTTGTTGCCCATTTTCTGGGAGGTATGTCGAGCGAATGCCCATCCCATGACAGGATGTGGTTAGTTAAGGAATGCAGATAAACTGATCAGCACAAGTCAAAACTACCGCAAGGGAAATCCATCTCAACCTGAGTTATACCTCTTGGTCAGGAACCTTATAATATCACTGATTTATAACCACAGACAAAACAAGTGGTCCTTTTCAGGCAACCTTTTCAACAATAACTAAAACTCTATCAACCAAATTAATCTGACACTGACTGACAAATAGGCGAACTTATTTTAATTTGCTTCTGGTCGATGGCCACATAATACATTAAATAAATATGCACAACAACAACAACATCAGCAACAAAACAGGTCATAAAACGGCCACAAAAAAAAGAAAAAAAGATGAACAGAAGAAAAAAGCACAAAAATTAGTATTGTTGCGTCAAGTACTGATAAAGAAGTTAATTTATTATTACCAAAGTATGTTTATTATTTCAATGGTAATTTGAGCTCAGTCTGACGGAAGTAATTTGAAAAATCCCATGCATTAAATATTTTCATGCTACTTTCATTTCAGAAATACTGGTTTTAAACAACTTCTAATTCATATATACTTCTTTGTCTTACAAGCAAAAAAAACAAATTTAAAAAATCATAAAAAGAAGGAAAAAATATTAGCAATTAAAAAAAAAAAAAAAGGAAGAAGACGTGTCCTGTTTTGTATTTTGTGAATATACATTATAGGTCCACACAGATTTTAGCTACCTAAATATCACACAATAACGTTACTACTATGTTCACAGCTCACGAGGGCTAAATAAAGCCAAAAAGTTTGCACTACTCAGGTACTATGTTAAAATTATCAGTGGAACTAAGGGATGCCATTAAATAATACTGATTTTCAGCTCTTTATAAATCTGTACATTTTTGTTAGTCATTTTAGATTAAACATTCACGAATTTGAAAAACAACTTTTAAAAATAATGAATTCAATGAAACCTGAAAAAATTTGACATTTGAATCAGAAATTGATTCAAATGAAAGAGAATTAGTAAAATAAAAGAAATTACCAGTGAGTTAAGAATAAAATAAATTAAATTAAACATTTCAGAAAATCCTGTGTCTCAATTGTAAGACTTATAATTCCTTAATGTTTGAATAGTTTCTGCAATTTTCAAATGTTTCATATCTGTCGAGACTAGAAATTCTCATTGGCTGTGTTGAGAGCACCACCTGTGTACCTGGCTAAGACAGGTGTATTTTATTATTACCTGGGCTATCAAATTCTCGTTATCCCACCTGAGCTGATTCACTATTTGAAATATTAATCAGGTGTTTAATTAGACTTCGTCTATGATGTGTTATTAAACTGCCTGTCTTACCTCAAGATTGGTTGTGGCCAGACAACATTGCATTGAGTCAGCGAACAACAAAATACAACGCTTTGACAACATGCATTTAAACACTTTTGAAAATGACATATATTTTTATTGTAAAGAAAGAAAAAGAGACGTCACTGATAAACAAACATGAACTGTATAATTGCCACCAGGTAACGGCACTTCAACAAATCTACTTTATGTCCCCTTGTAACGCAAACAACCAAGCAAAATACAGCTTCCTCTAGTTGACTGGAGCAATGTACGAAAGAAGCAGCATATTTTTCAGTCCGAGTGGACGATGGAAACGGAAAGTCACCATATCAGACCAGTAAGTTTAGTAAACTATGCTGAGAATGAGTATTGTTGTTAGGTAAGGAACAAGGTGAAAAGTTAAAAAGTTTAATTCAAAATGTCGGATCAAAATCATTATGAATCATTGATGACAAAGTCTTTGAGAAAAAATTGATTTGCGTGTTGCACTCATTAGCAGCTGACTGTGATAAGTAAATTGATGTGATGATCTGCCCTTGATCGACCTCCAAACGATTGAAATATTCCCCAGAGAGAAATTGCTCCTGAAATATTCATTCTGTGATTGGATGTAAGATAGAGTTACTCTGGGATCAATTCTATGGCAGGTCTAACCATGATGGGGTGCCACAAAACACACACAGATAACAATAAACATCACACTGCCTCACGCTATCCCCTAAAAATAATGCAGAACTTTCAACAACTTTGGGGCAGGGGCTTAGCCAGAAATCAAAAGTATGGTGTCCAAAATGGTAATTTTGCTTCACTTTTCAAATAACTGGGTGTCCAATTTTGACAGTTTTCCTATCTCCTGCATGTTAAAGTTTCGTAAAACAGGGTGTCCAAATGAGGCAATTGTTCACTTCAAGGTGGAAGGGTGTCTGCTGAAGATCTTTCTTTGGGATCAAAATTTGATATAAATAACGGATCTCAATCAAATTTGAGATAACTGATCCACCTTGAAAGCGTTTATCACTGATTCGCTCCTGATTTAACATCATATTTCGGCAATTTAAATCAAATGACTTCCATCCGTTTCTCTGAGTGAAACAATTAATGATAGAAAATGATTCTGGTGCAGTGAGATACATGCACATACAGCACAGCAATATGCCTTATGTTGCATCTTATATCTCAGGGCAACAGGCAGATACCTTCAATAACTTTCAAACTTTAAGAAACTTTAAAACATCTCAAAATTTAAATTTCTGTTATACACAGACTTTCTAAGCATACCCATGAATCACAAATTCAATGTTGATTGATTGATCTCTTGGTACTTTACTCTGTACATAAGGGTATTTCACTTATATGATGGCATTGTATTCCAATTTCCAACAATAATTGACACTAGCTCAACCATAAAATGTGAGGTGTTTACATAATGTTGGAAACTTAGTCTTCCTCCAGTGCTAAGTGAAGAGAGCATTGCTGCTACTCTTCAAACAAACTGTCCTTTAATAACCAGAAGGCTCAAATTTAATGTTGATTTGTTTGTTTGTTTGATTGGGGTTTAGCGTCATACTAAAGGGTATTTCACTTATTTGACGACGGATTGTCCACTTCACACTGCACCTTGCCTAAGTATGGTGTAAAACCAGGGAAGAAACCTCGTAAAAACCACCCCCCACCATTGCAGGAGCCACATCATGCGACTCACTCATATACCTAATGGCCGACAGACAGACTCGATCCAGTGAACGGTAAATCGAAGTAAGATTAGTAAGTGCACACGTGGGCCCCAAATTGATGTTGAAGACTGGGATTAGCATCAATAACAACGTTACACAGAGTAACTATGTTGAGGAAGGTTCTGCAAACAAATTAAAATTTTATCAAACCGCCTACAAAAATGTGTAATGTTGTGTTAATGTCATTAATTTTTAATTCCATTTCATAGCCACTTCATTTCTTCCACCATAACCTTTCATTCTAAATACCTGAGCAGACACAAACCCTTTTTAATTGAAGTTGAGAATAAAGAAGTTTTTCAATTCCAAATTAATTGCTCTATATTAAAGCAAAAAACTTCAATATTTTGTTGATATATTTTTCATGCAATAAGCAATAAAAACTTTTTTATATACTGTATGGTATTGTCAGATGTGTTAGATCATTGATTCAATTGTTTCTATTCTGACACTGATTTATGAAATCACTATTGGGATCATTTCATAAAACTTAATATTGATTATTAATTCATAAACTGAACAACAATTTTACTCCCAAAAAGCATCTCTTTTGGGTAAATTTGATATCTCACAGTTTTTGTTTATAGCCAAACCCTTAATTTGAAAGTTATGAAAGACACCACCATCCCAAAGCCTATCGCAATTCTTGCCGTAAAAGAATTTAATTGCACAGGGAAAACTTGAACAAATCTCATACCCATCCAATTAATTCTGACATAATAAACTGTTAGTTATATCATCTTATTTTCACCATTGTTTAATTTTCTGGTTTAACTGCCACCAAAAAGTTTAAATTTCAATTTCAATATATTTAATATGGAAGTCAGAATAACACAGTGCTGTGAAATTCTGGAAAGAGTCTGCAAACGGCTTTCCTTGAGAATTGTTTTATGATTTTGCCAAATAGACAATAGTGGAGGTAGTTAAACAAGTCATCAGATATTTATTAGGAAAGTCAGAACAACACACACACAGATTAGTATTTTGTCAAATGTACAACTTTTGGATCTGTAGTTTTACAAAATAATTCTGATTTAAATATTTATGATTGTAACATTATGGGAGGGAAGATGTTGCTATCTATTGCTTTATACTCTTTGAGGAGGAAATTTTAAAATTTTAGTTTTAAATATGGCAGTCTGAATAAGTTGGGCCATATGCATTTAATGGGGAGAGTCTGTTAATTGTCTGGCCACTGTGAAATATTCATCAGCTCGCCACAATCCCCTTCTGATCAAACGTTAACTATTTAATGGCAATTTATGGAAACCCTTTGCCTAACGGTGGCACAGGACATGTTAATTATGGATTACATGGGTTAATCAGAATCACTGATGAGTTGATGTGGCAGATCAGCTTTTATGCTGGCTTTATAGAGATAACAAACACTGATCAAAACACAGAGATTGGGAGGGAGCTTCCTGTTACCGTGGCGCTGTCAGGGCTAAGAGGCAACATGAAGCCGATCTGTTTGTCATGTCTATGTATTATGTCCTGTGATTGTCCTGTTTTTGTTCAGTCTCATCTTCTTTTGTTGCCAGTGGTGTCGGGGGGTGGTTTCCTTCACCCATTGGTCTGGCACACTGTCAGAGTGAACTAACCTTAAGTATGGCGTTAAACCCCAATCAAACAAAACAAACACTGTATGTTCAGAGAAGTTTTACAATTAATAGTTTTTAAAAAATTAAACTCCAATTCACACACCTTTGCAAAGCTTTCTATGAGTCACTTTTCATAAAAAGCCCATGGAGTTCTTAAACCAAACTAAAGTGAAATGACTGAAAAATTTTCAGTGCTTATTTGGTTTTTGTAAAAACCCTGAATGCTTGTTTATTCTCAACCTGTAAAATAATTTCAGGAAGGAGGCTTAAGACTGAAACTCAGATAATAAACCCTACAAAGAC
The DNA here is from genome assembly GCA_030265115.1 of Mopalia vespertina. Classification (NCBI taxonomy): domain Eukaryota; kingdom Metazoa; phylum Mollusca; class Polyplacophora; order Chitonida; family Mopaliidae; genus Mopalia; species Mopalia vespertina. The sequence continues at coordinate 5,859 of JAQQZZ010143426.1, read as the reverse complement.
TTAAACAAGATTTAATTTGGTGAAAAAAATTAGACAGACAACAACATAACATAACTACAAGATTATTAACACCCCATAAAAGATCAAGATAAAATCGATAAATTGAAAGCCGGATTCATTGAGTAAATGGGGTCTCAAAAGAATGAAAGCTATCAATGGAAACTATGTGTTAATTATAAGGTACAGCCCAATAAATAATCAAATTATCAGTGACCTTGAAAAAATAAAGGTCAGCCATATTGGACTGTGACCACCTGCCTTAAATTGTATCTGATTATAAGAACAGAACGACAGGTACACGTAGGTAAGATAAACAAAAGCTACAAAGAAGAAGGGGTATTAACAAAAAAAAATGAGTTTAAATAAAGACGGCAAATTTTGTGACTCCCTTGAGCACCCTGTCAATAGAGCTTCCCCGTGGAGCAGTAGTCTAAAATCCCACTAATATCAACACTACCAAGCCTGGATAATTGAGGTTAAATATGTTACGGAACAATGCTTAGACGATTATTCGCAAAGAATTAACTCTGACCAAACATTAGGGTTTTAACATACCCTGGCTATGTCAACCTGGGGCACAAAGAGTAAGGAGCCTATCTTCACGGTCCCTTCACGGCTCATTTACCATGAACTAAATATTTCAATGTTTGTGGTCGATTGTACAAAGGAATGGATGAGCTCTGTACGGATAAGTTTGAATATTGAGGTTAGACTTATGACAATGAAGGATTATGGGAATATGATTTCAAAACACAAGAAAGTCTAAAGATGATATGATTCTCATTCCTCCAAGCCTTAGGGCGGGTGGTTGGAGGGAGCTTCATGTTGCCCTGGTGCTCTCAGAGCTAAAGGGGAACAGGAAGCCGATATGTTTGTGATGTCTGTATTGCGTCCTGTTATTGTCCTATATTTGTCCTGTCTTGTCTTTGTTTGTTACCAGTGGTGTCGAGGGTGGTTTCCTTCACCCATTGAGCTGACACATTGTCATATAAGTGAAATACCCTTGAGTACGACGTAAAACCCCAATCAAACATCAAACATCCAAGCCTTAGGAATTTCCTCCCAGCAGGTAATTTTTATATATTTTGTGTAAATTAGATCCAGACAATTTTTGACTGATTGATTGATTGATTGATTGATTAATCCATTCATTGATTGAATTTTTTTTTCATTTATTTTTTTAAAATTTTTATTTATTTATTTGATTAGCTAGAACTGACTTGAATAGGATTTGATGCTGTACTTAAGGTTATTTTACTTTATATATGATGGCGTGCCAGCTCAATAGGTGAAGGAAACTTCCCTTGAGGTCACTGGCAACAAACAATGAGAACATAGATTTTGGCATATTTTGTTTAGGAACAAATATTATATTTCTAAAAAGTAACCACATTGGCACAGGGATGTTGATTAATAAAAATATATGAATCGTCTCATGTTCAAGACAAATATTATAGATACAGTCAGTGAGTTTAAGAGCACTGCTTTAATGGCTTCTAGTAACATTCAACACATATTTTTGTTGGCCTTTTTCTAAAGGAAATCATCTTTTTTCAAAAAGAATTTCTGAATTTATGTAAAATCCTTGGATAATTATGCCATGTTTTAAAAACCGTAATTTTATTCTGACTATTGTGTGAAATCTCTCAGTAAAATCCCAAACAAACTTACACAATACTATTCTGTAAAATTTACACAGGACCTTGTATCAACAAGTCAGGGAAACAATAGAATATCATGTGACGTTAGAAAAGGGTAACCATGTGCCCAACTCCCAGGGGCTCAGCAACTAACAGGGGCTTACCAACAACAATGTGTCTGCTACCGGGCGCTAGTTTAGACAGTAGTAAGAAAACAGAGCACACGCAGTCCCACTTCAAATGTATCAGAACAATAGAACTCCAATTGATACAGCCACGGCGTACAACAGGGTGATAAATTCTGTCCCATTTTGTTTGGAAACAAGCTGACAAAATTAGCAATCCGTGACAGGCGGGTAAGTATAGAGTGACCCATGGCTACTGAAGGTCAGTATGAGCCCTTGACTGGACGCTGGCACTGACCACAGATTCAGAGTAGACGCGTTCTCCAGAAACACGGACATAAGATGACAATAGCTGTCTGCCCGTAGACATCACCCCGCTCGTCTCTTGGGTCAGCTGACCCCTGACCCTGAACTGCCAGGTGAACGCCTCACAAAGACAAGGCCGAGCATCACCTTTCACACTTTCCTCGTAAAATTTCTCAAGTTCTGACCACGTTGTGAAAGAAGGGAGAAGAATAGCAAGTGATTTCAAGTGGAATTCAAAGCCTCCATAAATGCTGTTTGTTTCTTAGCGACGTACAAAGAGCGAGAGTAAAAGCTTCTTGTGACCATCATGTTCACAGCCTCTGGCTGCCTGCATGCTTTTCATGAAGAATTATTTACTCGCGTGTGCCTCTCTTCAGGAAACACTGGAAGAAAGGCCATTTGTAGAGTAAGGGGCAGATAAACAAGGCTAGTCTTTAAATACCCACTTACAAGTGTCCGGGACAACTGGACACAAGACACGGTGATAATGGACACTGGACATGAGAATAATGGAGCGAACAGAGAGCTGGGCTCCTTCATCTCTCTCTCTGATTGTCAACACATCACCAGAAGACTCCCTTCAGAATGTTTGTAAGACGATCCAGTGGCACCTGTGTGTAACGTGGAGCCACTGGACCGTGTCAGGCAAATACCTTCCCTATAAAGAACCACTTCACAGTATCTAGCAGTCTGTCTGTCAGTGTGTCTGACACAATAACTCTGATTTCATTCTCATTATATCTCTACAGTGGATACACCACTCTGCACAGCAAATACTTTACTCAGCTCTAAGAAATATTATTCAAATATACATTTCTATAAATATACCAAAAACAAGAGCACAGAGCACTGGTGCACAGTGATCAACAAATTGCCATGTGACTATAATAAGCATACATTACTTTAAATTACAATAAATTAAATTTTACATAAAATAGTTAAATTTTAAACAGAAATGTTGTTGCACAAAATGGTTACATCACACAAGATGTCTTGACCTTGTTTTTTAGCAATGTACTCTGTATGTAGTTTGCGTTTGTGACAATTGACAAAAGGGGACAGGTGGATGACTGGACAAGGATAATAAAAATCTGAATTAGTTTAAACATTTGTTTTAATTAATTTTGATGTAAACGTGGTTTATAAAAGTATAGAAGTGGAGATTGGACAAACAAATGTTAAAAGGCTTCAAAAAGTCAATGAGTAAATCATCAAACAGATGCTTTGGCAAGTTGTTTTCCTTTTTATTACTGTTATATTACAGTACTGTTAATAACCAGCTATCAGGAGAATATGATTTTTATTACTGTTATATTACAGTACTGTTAATAACCAGCTATCAGGAGAATATAATAATTATTATAACTGTTATATTACAGTACTGAGAATAACCAGCTATCAGGAGAATATGACGTCACACTAGTCAAATCTCAGAGTTTTCCCCCCTCTCACAACAACAGCAAATTAATAGTGTGTAAATTTACATTGATAAACACCCGCCCACAGCAGATCGTCTTTGAGTTGCTCATTAGTTTCAGAGCCCACAGGGCAACAGGAAGTCCCTTCCAACTGCTCACTATTTCTGTACACTTAGAAAATATATTTTGCTTTAGCTACGTACAGATGGAGAGGATAGTCAAATATGTATTTCAATAATGAATCTTCTTTTTGTTTTCATGAAGAAATATTCCTAGGCCCCGATACATGAAGTAAACACAGAATTATTAGATCAGGTAGTAAAATGAAACCGCATGTTAACAAAATTGAAATAATGTAATAAAAATTACAGGGGCATATTTAGCAAATACAATATTCTATTTAAAAAATGAAATAAAATTAATATAACTGTCCAATTATAATTTGAGTTTTATTTCAATGTTGTAAACACAACGATTTTGCAGCATTTTTCCAATTAATAAACTAATCAAACTGTAATAAATATCCATTAATGCCAAATAAGTGGTTTCATAGGATTGTTTTAGCAACCACAGAAAATTAATATCTTTCATCGAGGGATTAAAGCGCTGTGTAAACTACTCATGATTAGCCTATTCTTGCGTGAGGCGTCCAGCAATACACAGAGCCATCAGCACGTTTTATGGCAATATTAGCTCAGTAATTTGTGTAATTCATACTAATGCTATAAGTGGATGGTATTTACTGAGAGGTTATTTTGTTCTCTATTTATACAATGCATCAGAGAGGGCCGTCTCATATACATGTAAAATCATAGCCCATCGGATGTATCATTGGCTATTGGATTTAGTGACCTGTCTACCCAGCACTGAACAGATGGTTATAAAATGATACCGGTGATATCAAGTTAGACCTCTAATCATACACTTCTCACAATTTTACGCCTATTTGCTCACGGGTGTGAAATTTGCGAAGACGTGTTGAGCCACTTTAAAGTTAAGCTTTCCAGTGAAGGGCTCTAAGCACGATGACAATAGAGGGGCCTTGGAGCAAGAGTTAAGCTGAATGAGAGACAAGTGGGACCCACACATATTAACCCCGATCACACAGCATGAAAATGAGATAGTGCAATATCTTCTGTTTTTCAAAGAAAATTAGTAATGTGAATTGTCAAATTTCACTGATATTTTATCTTTAATGTGCTTTTATCTTATAGGAGATTAATCTTTAAAGTGTTTTTATCTTACATGTGTTTTAAGGTTGTGAATGTGCAAAGATGTACATACATATTCACAAAGATAAATCAAAATAAATAAATGACACAGGGATGTACTTATGGAGGCAGACAAAATGTTCCCTACATTTTAAAAATATACATTTACCTGATGCGTGACAAAAACCCCACAGAACATGAGTTCAACGACATCTGATTATACTAGAAACATGAGTAGAGAGACACCAGGGCGGAGGTTATAAAAACTTGAGCATACTCAAGCCAGAGTCTGTGCTCAAACTCTCGAGATCGAGCTCCCCTGAGTTGTGCTTCTATTCAGTAGTTATAAAATGTTTTCAGCACGTACTCTGAGTACTGAGTACAAAATCAATGCACATTCCAACTCTTGTGCATGCTGTTGTGGAGCTCTTCTGACAATAAAGGTAAAAATGCACTACGCTGATTTTTCGGCTGCTTCGAGGCAATTTTGTTTGTTCTGATTTTGATTTTGTTATAAATGTCTTATTTTAAAAAATGAATCGAAAAAGGTATGTTGAGAGTTTAACCTGGATTTAGTGTTATATTAGCTTTTAACAGACTATCAGGATGCAGTGATTTATATATATGAGAATGACATCAAGTGAATCTTGAGAAAATGAGGGTCAAAGTTCATCTAGATACACTTAATACAGAAAGACAACAAGCCACTTGTTCATCCTACAATAATCAAATACACTTGAAGACAACAAGCAATTTGTTCATCCTACAATAATCGAATACACTTGAAGACAAGTTAGACAACAAGCCATTTGTTCATCCTATAAGAATCAAATACACTTGAAGACAACACGCAATTTGTTCATCCTATAAGAATCAAATAAACTTGGAGACAAAGAGCCATTTGTTCGTCCTACAAGAATCAAATACACTTGAAGACAGCAAGCCATTTATTTGTCCTACAAGAATTGAATACACTTGAAGGCAACGAACCATTTGTTTGTCCTACAAAAATCGAATACACTTGAAGACAATGAGCCATTTGTTCATCCTACAAGAATCAAATATACTTGAAGACAACAAGTCATTTGTTCATCCTACAAGAATCAAATACACTTGAAGACAACAAGCCATTTGTTCATCCTACAAGAATCAAATACAC
>JAQQZZ010143415.1:0-12999 GCA_030265115.1 Mopalia vespertina | reverse complement strand
GATAGGTCGTGTTTTCCTCTCCACTGTATTATTATGAGATACTAACTGAACACTGTAATCGCTTAAGTCGTTTGAGAGAACCGATAAGCCTACATAGGACCCGTAACTCACGTCAGGTGATTAACGATATTTCAAGTAATTCTCTACTTCCGGGTACCCCTTACATTCTTTGAACTTTTTGCATAAACAGAAAGTTTTACAAATGGCAATTCCACCTTCCAGTCCTACAGCTGCGCTTAGCAGCAACACATAATATGGCCCTGAAAGATCGGTAGTCTGACCATAGCGACAGACTGCGAACAAGGCTCCAGTAGAGTAGTGCGATTCCTAAATACTCTATTTACCTCAAAACAAGGCCAAACGATTCCTCATGAATATGTTTCATATAAACACACAGAGATATCACCAGTGAACATCAAGCCCCGTGGGCTTGTAAGTCAATCCGGACCTGTAATGGATTTGAACATACAGCACCTATAATAGACTTAAACATTTTCGGGAGTAGTTAACATGACTGGTACTAATATTTAACGATGTATGGTACGAATGTTGGTCTGTTCATTAGGATTTCACCTGGGCTCCTTTATGGCATGTCATTGTCACATGCCCCTGGCGTGAAACTTATTTGGTTTCCATTTTGTTCTTGAACGGACTTAAGTAAACTTATCTTACAGCCAGTACGGACTGATTTTGAAATCTATGGTGAATCAGAATTTCCTGGAGTTGGAAGTCGATGAAGTGATGTTTATTAAATACAAGTATTTTTTTCTAAGAAAATTCGTCATCAGTCAGTAAACACTTCGCATTAATTAATGTCAAATTGGTGAAAACTTTGTATATAATTGCGTATATCTCTCACATATGTTTGAATAAATGATGCACTGGAATCGACTGTTTGGTCAAAACTCACAAACTGTTGGTGGAATACACGGACGTGATATCAATGAAATACACTTAAGCACGGCGTAAAACACCAATTAATCAATCAATAAATCTTTGAGTACAAACAAAAGACTATGTACTCCCACAAATAGGTCAGTATAAACATACAGACTGTATCAATTGTATTGTGAGCGTTAAGTCTCTTCTGTAGACACTGTTAGATTAAATAATCATGACAACGACATTACTACTGTCTTCTGTCTACTTCTGCTGACATACAAATTATCATGTCGAGCAACGGGCATTAAATAACCATATGGGTCCTGTTGCTCGAAAGAGTTTTTATTATGGATTAGAGAAAGATCTAAACAGGATGTGACATAATATAAAAAGGTATCAAGTTTAATAGTGCTTCGAGCAACCGGCCACAGGGCAGCATACGGACATTAAATATTCAACAGACCCCTATACCTGGTCGGTAGCTTTATCATAAAACACCACATTGACATTTTATCTGACTTGTGTCTAGAAAAGTTTCGCAGTTTCAAATGGCAATCGATAACAAAATTGTGTTTAATTGCGTAGAAGAATGTACTACAGAGTTACGATCAGGACAGACTTCCAGACAGCTGTCACAGAGGACATTTGCTCCCAGGACTAACCTTTGGTCCGAGCAATTAACCCATTAACATTGACAGTTCATTGTGATTCTCTTCAACTGACAAGACTGTGACCGGATGAGTGGCCTTTGACTGAATCTCTGATTGACGGAATTTGCCTTCCACTTAGTGGTTACCTTCATAAACTGCTGATAAAAAGGACGTGGGTTCTAACCCCAGAACACCCTGGTCAAATTTGATAGTACCTGTGGGGTGATTCTGACGGTTCCCCTTTTATTGTCCTGTATTCGTCCCATCTTGTCTTTGTTTGTTGCCAGTGGTATCGAGGGTGGTTTCCTTCACCAATTGGGCTGGTTCATCGTCATATAAGTGGAATATCCTTGAGTACGACATTAAACCCCAATCAAACAAATCAAACCCATTGCCCTATACGAGCCTCTTCTCATTGACATGATATCCAGTAGCTGTGACAAAACTCATTTTAAGTTGAGGATTATGCTAACAGGTGAATCCGCATTGAAGGAATTGTAGCTTAGCGATCATATACATGTACGTGGACTGCTCCCCGGAGATAATGCCACCAGGTGAAGCTAACCTTCTCGTTGAAGGAATTACATTTCACCGTCCATATACGTGGACTGCAACTCAAGAGGTCGCAGCTTTGAGCAACGCTGTTACCTCGTTTACATCTTATATCAACAGAACAGTACAACCAAGCACGATAACGGTCAATAGCAAGACTATCATCCAATGAATAAAACTTTAAGAAGCAAAACACAGGGTTTTGTGTCAAAAAGCTATATTCATTCGGTATTTGTTTTTTTAGTAGGTGTAGCTGGGCTACAGATAGTTTCTGACTTTAATTATAACTTAACAGGTATTTGTTTTCGCATTTACTGAATGAAGTTAATTCGTTGTGGATTAAACAAACTGGTCGGCAATTGCTCAATTCAGAAAACTTCTCATTTTAGTTATAGCTAAAAAGGCTGATTTAAAAAAAAAAACACTTTAAACGTGTTTTATTAGAATTCAAAATCTTTTATTTCGTTGTTGATTAAATATCGAATATTCGGAACAATGACTAGAGTAAATGTTTTTTGAAGTTGCAGATCTTATTATCGCGTGACCCAAGTTTTAAAATCGAATTTACGTCCGTTAACAGTTTCGTCAACAGAAATATTATCAACATTCGTAGACGTGCATACCATATACATATTAAGTTATATCCGATGCACCCGATGGCCGGGCTTATGTTCTGCAAGCCTAGCGTTGATAGTGCAAAACAGCAATTACTTGTTGAGTAGCTACTGAATTTAGATCCTGCAATGTTTAGGTGACAATGCATCTCTATTTACACATTAAGTACACTAGACATGGGGTTTTATTACGAGCTTAGCAATATACAAGGGGCCGAGGTTATAAAGTCCTTGAGTATGCTCAAGATGATATTTCGTGCTCAGCTGAGTCGACTCCGGAGTCCGGGATGTGTTGGTTTATTGAAGTTTTAATGAGTACTTAAGACATTTAATGGGTATAACGGCGTGCCAACCAATGGTGGAAGGAAACTACCCTAGATTCCACCAGCATATAAGTCAATTACAAGACGCAAAACCGATACACCTCAGTTCGAGTTGCAGCCTTGCTTTGAAGGCACCGGGTCAATTACAATCGCCGTCCAAAGGCCAGCATTTTTAATTGTTGGAATAACGTCGTCATACTTTCTCTTCTCCTGTTGTGTTGGAATCTGGTTAACGACCTTGTATGCATCTATGCTTTTTTCGATAATTGAAGACACATTTTCATAGTTTGTTTGACAGGGTTTAACGCCGTACTTAAGGTTATTTCACTCACATGACGGCGTGCCAGCCCAATGGGTGAAGGAAACCACCCCCGACACCACTGGCAACAAACAAAAACATCACAGGACAAATACGAGACAATCACAGAACAATACAAAGACATCACAAACATATCGGCTTCCTGTCCCTCTTTAGCTCAGAAAGCACCAGGGCAACAGGAAGCTCCTCCAGCCGCCCGCCTGCGTTTTGTTAACAGAAAATGTTTAGTTTACATTGAACGTATTAATACCGTAAGAACAGAAATTTTCCGCTGCTCGGGGTCATATAAATACGTTCAATGACACACACTTCGGTTGACGGACCTAATATTAATTTAAACTTATTGTCGTGTCAAAATTATGCAATTCATATTTCAATATGACATGTTGACTGAATATTTTTATTTCCCTGTCAAAACAAAATAAATCACAATATAAAGTTATTCTCGTGCAAATTACGACAAGGCATCTTACAAGTGAACATTAACCGATGTGGCTGATGTGTTGGGTCCGGCTTTTATTCTGGAATCAACTTCTATGCTTAACTGGCCTCGACTTATAACGGTTGTATTGTTCATAAATATCTACAATCGAGCTGTGCATTTGCACTCTGGGTGTGTTTGTCTGTAGCCAAGTCGTATATAATATTATAATTTTAATATATGCAGGTAAATCCCTGGTCTGGTAAGATTGCCTTCTTCGAAGTATCAGATGCCTTGGTTGTCCATGTCCAAACCTTCAGCGGTTTATCAGTTACATCCTAACATATTCTAGATCTTCCAAACCCCACGATATTTATATTGTCCACAAACTTGACATCAGTAAAATAGCATGGCTTCTTTAATAATATATGAAATGAACTTAAATAAGTCTGACCAAGCTGATTCCATTTCCGGTGTCCAGCGTTCACCCAGGGCGGGAGCAATGGCGTAAATAAATTGAGGTCCGATCAACTGTGAATACAAAGAAAGATGTTATTAGGAAATGCAATGCATGTTTTATTCAGACAAAGTAGACGTCTCACCTGATAATTTCCTACCAGTAAAGACATGTTGAATGAAGTTAAATAAATGTATTCCGACAAACGTACTCATTGATGATCTCGTTCATAGAAAACGATTTCAGTTAATATAATAACAATACACTTTATTTATACTCGACCGACTCTAAGGTGGGGAGTCTAGATTAACAACATACGACAAATAATATCACACTAACGTGATATACAAGACACATATGGGCAAACTAACTATATAATGTTTACAGTTTTCTTGCTTACTTTATGCTTGCGATTGCTTCAGGTTATTGTATGTCCAGTGCTGACTGGCCTGACTAATAAAATAAAACATGACCTATGTTGTGCCAATTCCCTGAGACAAGGAACAAACTCACGAAAGGAGTTTCACGCCGACGGTCACCATGATCACTTTGTCTTCAGAGGTTGGTTTGGGTTATTAAACCACGAATAAGTTTGAAAATTTGGACTACATGTAACACTTTCTACTGAAACATTTTCTGAAGGGAAGCCTTTTTAGCTTTTGTAATTCAAGGGTCTGATTTGGAGGAAGAATAATGAACGTTTAAAATAATTCTTTCTTAAAGTTTCGACAACATTGTACATGAGCGATGCCGTAAAATAGTTTGTTGGGATTTTCGGATAAAAAATATCCACCATCTTTGATGAAACACAATAAAACTAATTTTGCTATGGACTTGTGACTAGTACTTCCCACGATAGACTATGTTCTTTAATAGTTATATTCTGTTTTTACATTAATTAGGTATAATGCTATCAATGTAGTATTGGTAATTTACAATAGCCGACACATTTTCTGTTCTGTTTTCTTTTTAAATTACTTTTTAAATCAGTAAGCAATTGAACTTTTTTCTTACAATTTCCTTAAACAGGTGTTTGGTTTCTAATAAGTATTGAAGGGTGAGCTATAAAACTTATGTTCTTTGCTGGAATACATCCGCTTTTATTTAGCTTCTTGCAAAAAAACACTCCAGATGTTATACCTCATTCAACTGGACACACTATTGATAAACACTAGACGTCTTCAGTGAGATTTGGGGTTGTAAGATACTACAGTGGCCATGTAATTCTAGTATCGCACCATATTAACGAATCTAAATATTGTTGTACATTGTCTTGCACTTATGTTGACAGAAAAGGTTTTGATGCGTCGATCTCCCCGCAGGTTAGTATTTATTCACCGCGAACGGCGATCCAGTTTGCGTAGATTAGTTTCCAGTAGTGCACTGGGTTATGGGATATATACGTTAACCTACCATAGATTCTTGTCTGGATGATTATATGCGTGACATTGCTTCGCATAATTCTGTGCCAGTCTCTCCGGACCACCATATTCTATTTGAGTTTATCAATTCCCTAAGCAATGTCGACCCCTTCTATTGCTAGAATAATTTTTACCTGAGATGGGAATTAATCTATTTCAGTGCTCTGAATTATAGTATTGAAGATTGGAAGGAAATCCCAGATTTGTCGAGTATGGTAAGATTTTGATACCACTGTAGCTTTCGAAACCATCAAATCAAAGAAGCTTATTAAAGCCACGCAGGATTTTGAACAAAAATAGTCTAGCTCTATACGCCAAATTTGTGCATCATCATCAATGTTTAATTCAGCCCTATTCACAAAATAACTCCAGTTTATTTTGCTTTATACAAAGGTTAAGCCTTTAAGGTCTATTTTTCCTATGTGTGAATATTTGGATACTCCGGATAGCAAAGATGTCGATTACTGAAGATCCAATAGTGACTTGTCCCAAATTAAATACCGTCTTATCGAATGAGGATTGCAGTCCCTACCTACCTATTTTTAGGTGTATAGCAACTGTATGTCCAGATGATTTGCCTACTTAGTGAAATATCCATTTAAGTGAAAAATGGAGCTATAACCTTTGGAATTAACGCATTAAAACTAAAATTAATTTATTGTGATGATATCAACTTCAGGGGGAACATGTATACGATGGCAACGTATTTTTTAGCTGGCATACAGGCTGTCAGTATAGTAACAAGCGTTAACCATTGTATCAAATGATACGAAATCAATATTGAACCTTGCGTTGAAAAGTCATCCTTTGTTATGACACTTAGCTGGCCGTAAGCCCGGCTGTGAGTATAGCCAGTTTTTGTCTGCTTTACTAGCGTCAACGACAGTTTCAGGTGGGAAGATATAAGGTTGGTTTGTTTGTTTAATTGGGGCTTAACGCCGTACTTCAGGTTATTTCACTCAAATAACGGCGTGTCAAATACAGGACACTCACAGGACAATACAAATACATAACAAGCATATCGGCTTCCTGTTACTCTTAAGCTCAGAAAGCACCATGGCAACAGGAATCTCCCTCCAACCACCCGCGGGAAGATACAAGGACACAGGGTTATGTCCTGTGGAGTTCCCACAGTTTGAACAAAAATAAGAATGGCTGTATATAAATATTAACTATTTTTGTTTTAACATTCGTAAATCCATTTTGCAACTTTAGAAGTAAAATTTAGTTAGACAACTAATCTTGGATGTAATGTGACAAAAGCATTCTATTTAAACCGACGTGGACATTCTAACTTTGACACGTACGCAGATAAACTAATACACCAGACAAAAGCCACTTCATTCTGTAACTAAAAACAAATTCGGTGCCAATATGCCATCTATTAACTCGCATGCCAGAAAAGAGTTGCTTCATTCCGTTATCAAAAAAAAAATCGGTGCCAATATGCCATCTATTCTTAGACGATTTTTTTTTTTAAATCGATTATCGTTTCATCAAATATACTGGAATTATCTTAGTTAACAAGAATCCTATTTATTGAATTTATATCCGTTACACGATTAAGAACACATATTGGATTCTACTGAAGACATGATCTTGTTATGGTTTCACAAAGATCAGCAGAAGCGACGAGCACTTACGTCAATATAATCTACTTTGGCGCTGTACATAACGTGCCGGGCTCCTAATTCGTGTAACATTTCCTCCAGTTTTTTCGGCTCTTCGATTCTGGAGAGGCACTTTTCTACGGTACCCATTACTCTGAGGGCATGAGATCGGAGCTGGGTGCTATGTGATAGATCCTCCTTGGACATACCCTTAAAGGGCATGAAGACATCCTGCACATCAGGGTGGGTCTCAAATAAACTGAAACACAAGAAAAAAAACAACAACATCATTTAATGTCCCTTACTCACTTCCAGTGTAAAACCAATTATAAATCTACAACAACATGCTTTTGCATTTTATTCAAGTTTTAAATAACTACCGGACTAAAGCATTTGCTTCAATTGCATCTATTGCCAGACAATCAGTCAGCAATTGATAGGGGTATGCAGAGTTTCTTCATTGTCTACTGATGAGACAAAGAACACATGGCAAATATCGAGACTGTCGAAAGTAATTATTTATATGCCAATGTCATTATATTATAAATATTTAATTGTCATTGAACAAAATTTAATTTAAAGACCAATCAAAATATATTGTCACAAATATTCATTTGCAAACTTGATATTTCCCAGCATCAGTTTTCCAAATTCGCCTTTATAAGACCGACACCATTGGATATTAGTGGGGATTACTACGTTTTTATGGAGTAGGTGCTACCCAACCAGCTACGATCAAACTCACATCAGAAAATACCCAGTGGCAAAAAAATTACTCGAACTTATGTTATTTTTAACCAGCTTTTTATGAACAGAACATGTGAAAAAACAGAAATATTGTGATTTAGACGTTGTTCCTCTCATTCGTAGCAGCAATGCTTAATGGGATTCGTAGAATCAAATTAGAAACACAAATGTAATGCTTGACCTAAATTACACAGATAATTATCAATCGACCTTAATAGTGGCATTTTTTACGAAACAAATTGCATCAAAATTGACCCGAAGAGTTTTGCTAATGAATGCTGCTTTTTTGTGAATAAATATGATCCACGGGTATGGAAGCGCCATGTTGTTATTTTAGGTTAGGCTTGACATTTTCCGGGGATTTGCAAACTGGACTAAGAAAAACGGTTTCCTGTTACTTGCGCGGTATCACATATGGGGTTTAAAGACGAAAGAAAACACAGGCGTATAGGCGTCCGCTGTCACTAGTTTTATTCCGTTGAACAAAGTATTCAGTAGTTTTTAAAGAAGAAATATAAAGGAATATTGTAGAGAGGTTAGATTACAATTTTGGTTTCAGAACAGAGTTATATAAGGGTACACGCTTCATTAGGAGGGGGCATCTGTACTTGGAATATTAGAAGAATTCATAGAAAATGTTGTGAATCGATACTGCGATAATAAAACTGATTATCCACTTCCCTGCATTTTGTAATTTAAAATATCCCAATATCCCTGTATTCAATCAGAAAAAAAAACAGCAGTCGAGAAAACTGATTCTACCGGCAAAAATGTCAATGCACAAACTAACTTGTTTACATTGCGAACGAATTCCAGACATGTACGAAGTGTTGTTAAACAATCGTTGTCTTACGAAAGTTTTTTAAGACCAATTTCAGCTCAAGCATACATGGAAACGTTAGTGTTCACTTCTACTTTTCATCGCTGACAAGAGTCCTCTATCTGGAAAGAGAATTGCCAATAAGGCAAGAGTGCCACAAAACCATACCCATAAATAGTGGCGTGGGGTTAGCCAGTAGTAAACGTGTAATAGATTTTCGGTGTAGATTACACTAGCGATAGGGTCGAAGAGCTGTCGTGACCGTTAACGTATAAGTTGGATCAGAAGGTCAATAGTCAATATAAATCCAACCGTCAATGTTATGGCTATCCCCAACTTATCATTACTGTCTTCTGTCTTTATCAAATTCACCAAATACCATTCATTTCTCGACCACAAGCCAGCTTTAAAACGAGAAGCCAAGTAGTCGCTGGGTATTCGTAGAATGTTTCACTGACGTTCCTTATATGACACAAACATGCGAAAGTTAATCTGCCTCCAGTGCTAACTAAAGACAGCACTGTTCATCATCAAACAAACTACTCTTAGCCAGAGGGCCAATACAATGGCGGGTATTACAGATAGTCTCTAGTCCCATGTCTCCAGCAAGGGGTAGGGAGGTAGCTTCCTGTTGCCCTGGTGCTCTCAGAGCTAAGGGACAATGTGAAGCCGTTCTGTTTGTGATGTGTTTGTATTTACGTCCAGTTATTGTACTGTCTTGCTAATGCTTGTTGCCATTGACGTGGAGAGGTTTGTTTCCTTCACCTGTTGGTCTTGCACGTCGTCATGCGAGTGAAATAACCTTGAGTTCGGAGTTTAACTCCAAACAAATAAACGCATGCATATATTCACGAAAAGATCACTTGTTTGAACGATCCCCACATCTTTCCATAAACATCTCAGTAACTTTCTTCCTGGCTGTGTGCAGTGAGGTGATCATATTGTGCGTGTTATGCTCCCATTATCATAGATTGATAAGATCTTTGAAATAACATTTGGATAGTTATAGCGAACATAGGGATTTAATTCATGTTCTTGTTTCAATTAATTAAAAATTGTACAAAAAATTGATCCGGCAAAAGTGACTGATGAGTTAAATTAGTAATTTACCGCTGCCTGGCTATAGGAGCAGGACTACAGTAAAACGAAGATTATACCGACTACAATCAAACCCACAACCTGACATTTACTTTTGTGATAGAGATTCCAAACAGATCAACAGACGTGTGTGGGGTCCAGGACTGATGAATAAGCCATTATTGCACACAAGTTCTCTTACGCGGGGTGTGTTGGGTGGAGGTGGGTGCCACAATAAACTAGTTAACCATTATAGCACATTTCAATGAGTTCTCTCAAATGGGGTGTGTGAGGTGGAGGTACATGTAAGCCGATTTGTTGAACTACGGAGGTATCGGTTTGGTTGGTTGCAATAATATCAACAACATAAGACCAGAAGAAAATTAACAACATACCGTAGATCTACTTTCGCCTCTGTAAACGTTGATACAAAACAAAAAAGCTCTACACTTATAAAACTATGGCTCGAAAGGAACCTTTTATGGTTCTTCAGTCATGGATTTGGTGTCACCCTCTATGGTTCTGTATGGAACCCTCACAGCAACTTTCCAAATATTTCTCCCTTTCTTCCTATATCAAAGAACCGTTTTTGTCGTTATGACTCCATATATAACCACCCTCTCGTCTAGATAAGAGTGTAGAATAATTCCTATCGAAAGTAGATCTTTTGATGTAGTGTTGCAGGATAGTGATTTCATGGAGAATTTTGGCCGCTTCTTTCTTATGATTGGCAAAGACGCTGTTATGGCCACGTCTGTGTTTTTTCTTCCGAAATTCATTAACTATGTGACATTTGATCTACATAGTTAATAAAACGCAAACCTTATCGGATGAGTCATTAGACTAGTTTCAAGTTCTAAGGGTTTTCATATCCAAAATAATATACACTGTTGGGGATATTCACTTTGTAAAATAAATCTCCTTAAGTGCTGTAGAAACTATCATTGAGCCGATTTGGTGGAGTGTGCACTTCTACCAATTACAGTACAAATATAAATGACTGAACGAAAGATTTGTACGCAGAGTTCAAGAAAGTTGTGGGCCATCGATACTACAGACAATTTACATGCTGGAATGTGGGTTGATAGAGTAATAATCCTTTTCCGATTTTATAGTTATATCGTACTTGCTCAAGTGGAAATATAATTATAGCCACGGAAGTACTTTCAAAGCTTCAAATCTTTTTATAACCATTCTGTTCAATGGCGCACTCTCTGCCTTGTCAGACAAACGCTATGAAGTGTATACCACGATGCTGCGGGCTGACAGTGATTTTAACCACGGTAATTTATCGAATAAAGCGCGAGCACATCCTTAGTCCTTAACCACATAAAAATGAAGAGGAAAACTTCTTCCGATCAAAAGCGGACAAAGAGGTCATTCAACGAGAGCCTGTGTTTTATTTCAATTTATACATCACTGGAGTCTATTATTTCATCAAAGCCGAAAGGCGGTGATTTTCTTTGCTAATGGACACAATTTAAATGTCTTCTCATATATTGACCTGAACTCAAATCTGAGAGTTGCTGTAAAAGTAGGGTTTTTTGTTCACCGTTTCTTAGTAGCATCTCTCTTCAACCTTGAATTTGAGTACAGTGACTCCCTAGGTGGGTTTAATTTATATTTTAAAAAATCCAAATTTTTCACGAAGCACTATTTTTAACAATTCACCAACAATTTATCATGTGCCAATATAATTTTAAAGTTGAATCGTTAGTATATTGAATATAATGTGAGTAAGCGTTAAGATTTATATTAGTGTGCAATTAGCTCAAGCTACCCCTGTATGATTAATAGTAACATGTACTGTGATCTGGGAAAGGTGCCAGTAGATAATACATTCATATACTATCTCTTTTATTATATTGCAATAATCCAGATATTTCAGGTTCGAAGAAGCTTATTTGCAAATTATATGTTTTTTAAAATAATTTTTAATACACAAACGATCACTTCAGCATTACGTGCTAATGCGCGTTTAAAGTGTTGATAAAACTATGAATTAATTATTTCTCTCTTTGGTTATTACTTTTTTACCAAATTAATTTCTTAATATATTGAATATAATGTGAGTAAATGTCCAGATCGTATATTTGTGCGAATAAGCTCAAGATACCGAAGTATACTTAACTGTAACATGTACCATGATATGGGAAAGATGCCAGTAGACAGTACATCCATATAAAATATCCCAATTAATTAACTGGCAATAGTCTGGATATTGGATGTGTATGCCATATATCTAAAACTTTTTGTAATGCACAACGTAAGTGCTTTACTATTTGTTATTTTTTTGGCATGAATTCATTGAAATATTTATAGTTTTGATACACTTTATCGTGGACAAGCTGGTACAGTAGATAGTGTATTAAATTGCATTAGAAATAACACCTGCATTGCTTTTGTATCGACAGATTCGGGGAGTCATTAGGGGCACAGGCGTGATCGCCAGTATGTATCAATCCTCGATGAGCAATGGGCTATCCAATCAGGACACGGTAATGGATTTAGGCAGATTGCTAATCAAACCTGTAGAGCCAGGGTCGTTTTGAATCAGCTTTCATTAACGTCCTGCCGGTACGCAAATGATAGCTGACCCGCGACTATTAAATAACAAACTAGCCATTATGTTTATGTTAAGACTGAATGGGCGCTTATCTGAAGAAAATAAACCCAAATGACACAAATAACTTGATATTGGAGATTATTTACCCCCGATAAAAAGATTGTCATTTGTGGTTTTGTGGCTTATGCATTGTACTTGAGTTAGTTTGTGTAGGTGTATTGATATGCATTCATCAATCGACTTATAACGGATTGTACAGGACCAATCGATGAGATTAAATGGAGATTCCACTCTTAGTACCAATTATTGGGCTACAATTGACCCATTCAGATTGATCGTCGAGCACAGATCCCCGTGTACATTCCAAATCAATAACATAACAGCGAATCTGTGTGGTTGATTTGTTTGTTTGTTTGATTGGGGTTTAACGTCGTACTCAAGGGTATTTCACTTATATGACGACGGAAAACCGGGAGGAAACCTCGTAAAAACCACCCCCGCGATTGCCGGAGCCACATCTTGTGACTCACTCATATACCT
>JAQQZZ010143404.1:0-12999 GCA_030265115.1 Mopalia vespertina | reverse complement strand
GCATGTCAGCTGAAAACATGCTAAACGTATGTGTTACTCAAAGAGCTATTTTGATATGTATACAACAGATTAACATTTACCAACTTGTGTATACGCCGTGTTGTTACAGATGCCTTCCAATGTATCCATAAGCAAACGAACACACTAGGGACCGATCGTGTTTTCGAACAATGATGTCAGTTCCGCCTGTTAAATTAACGGCTATGCTAATTCGATTGCAAGAACAATACAGATGTTTGTCTTTGAAAATATGCCATAAAAATAATAAGTTAAGGTAGAAAAACAGTTGCCTTAGTTGCCTTTCCCTTTAACAACACCGCTATGAACTATAGCTCAGACTGAAACCCCTCATCAAACAAAAAACACCCACTATATATGTTTTTAAGGTAGTGATACGGATGCACATAAGAATATAATTAAATGTTAAGACAAATGAAAACATTTGTATCTAGTGTTACTACTACTACTGGTTGATGAGAAATGTGTATTCGTTGATTTGTTCATGAAAGCCGTACTCATCTATAAATTTGGCAGATAAACATCCCGTGTATATCCACTGCTATCTAGTTAGATTCCTGTCCCATGCGTATAAGTTTAAAACGACGAAACCAGTATGAATTTTGAGAATAATTTTCAACGTGAAAAAATGAACGAACCAAGAGGCCAAGTAAGCAACGGAATAAATCATGCTGACCTTATATTTGCTTTATGCATAGCTCCATGTGTTTTGATAAAATACAGTTACAATTCATCAACAGCCCAAACCGATAATAAGCTGGTTTTAGCAATAACAGAGTATGGCCTGCTCCGATAATCCGTTACTAAACCAGGCGCCATTCCACTGATTAAAATGCTTTACATTCCGGCACACTCCGCTTGAAACGCTTTTTCTGTAACAATCCAATCGTCTGGTGGTCAGACTGGGTGACATAGTGATCCAGAATGAGAGACACGGTACAGCCAAACTCTCTTTAAAAAATGGCTCAAATAAAACTGTTAACGGTTCCTCATTTAATGGCTCTCGTGGAACCCTTAATGTTTCTGTATGGAACCGTTTAACGTCAGCTGTATAACAAATATATCGCCTTCCATACCAAAGAGCCATTTTCGTCTTTCGCTATGGTTTTATATACAATATATTTCTTTTAAAGAACCGCCAAAGGACCAATATTTCTGAGCGTGTATTATCAATTTAATCCAATTGACTTGTATTTCACTGCTGTCAGGAAATGACATGAGAAGTCAACAATAATTACAGGAATAATACTGGAGGAAGAACACTGTGTCACCAAACGATCTATATATAGACATTGTTAAACAGTTATCTCATAGGTACAGGGATATGTCGATTAATTATTATTTTTATGTACAAAATATATTGACTTATTCCACTATTCATGTGACACACGACAATTGTATAAAATAAAACTGTTTGTGTTCAACACTCAACAGGTATACACAACAAAAAAGAAACGAATTGCTGTATGTAACGCCTCCTTAGAGAGCAATGTCTCATGTAGCTGTATTGTTATGCCATATTTAGAACCGTCGCTCACTTGACCATTTTGTCTCCAATCTCGTTGGCTGGCTAAAAGGCAGCAACTCGAATGTAGTTATGGTGGCGCTACATTTAACTACAATTTTGCTTCAGTTCGGGTAATGTAGGAAAAGTTTCTCAACTGATACATTCATTTGCATGGCCCTAACTTTGACCCTTATATATAGACGAGAAAATCAATGTATTAGTAACAAGATAAACATACATGTAGCCTAGTATACATACTCCTTCTGTACAGATAATTTTGCTGACGAACAGCAACAACGGTGATGTACTGGCTGCACGGTTATGTTGACGAGAAGGCCAACATGACCCAAAGGCTGTTTATTTAGCATAGGCCTACTTCCTCTTCGGCTCATTGCGTATGTTAAAAGGTGCCGTCGATAAAACACCCGGTTGGTGACAAGTAGTATAATCGACATACTTGACTCTTTAAAGAATAATCGATATTGATCAAATTACTATAGATATGAATTATTTTGTATTAAGACCCATAATGCGGGATTAAAAATGTTTCACAAGATGATTTTGTCACTGTGACATTAAGAAAGACAAGTACATGTACAAGCCAAACTGTTTGCCAAAGACTAGACATTATAATAGTTAACACCTTCCCTGCATGTGGCGCTATTAGTAGTGTTACAATCCTCAAGGCCAGAAAGTATTTTTCGTAAGCACAGACAGCTAACCACCAACGAAGTCCATTGCTCCAGGAATGTTCCACAATATGCGGTACGTCATTAGGGAACTATTCATTTGTGGAAGAGTGGTTTGGTTTTTCCAGATGGCGATGTAGTGAAAGTGGAGCTTTATCCTTCGTGTCCTTGTATGGTAACCCCGTATCGTTCTGCTCCACTGTAGCTCAGTTCAGGACGGCGATGTAGTGTAAGTGGAACCTTTCTCTGTCGTTTTCTAGTATGGTAACCCTGTATCGTTCTGCTCCACTGTAGCTCAGTTCAGGACGGCGATGTTGTCTAGGTGGAACTTTTCTCTATCCTTTTCTCGTATGGTAACCCCGTATCGTTTCGCTCCATTGTAGCTCAGTTCAGGACGATGATGTAGTGTAAGTGGAACCTTTCTCTGTCGTTTTCTAGTATGGTAACCCCGTATCGTTCTGCTCCACTGTAGCTCAGTTCAGGACGGCGATGTAGTCTAGGTGGAACTTTTCTCTATCGTTTTCTAGTATGGTAACCCCGTATCGTTCTGCTCCATTGTAGCTCAGTTCTGGACGATGATGTAGTGTAGGTGGAACCTTTCTCTGTTTCTTTCTAGTATAGTAACCCCGCATCGTTCTGTTCCACTGTAGCTCAGTTCAGGACGGCGATGTAGTATAGGTGGGACCTTTCTCTGTCGTTTTCTTGTATGGTAACCCCGTATCGTTTTGCTCCATTGTTACTCAGTTTAGGACGATGATGTAGTATAGGTGGAGTTTTCTCCATCGTGTACTCATAGTAATCCCGTATCGTTCTTCTCCATTGTAACTCAGTTCAGGACGGCGATGAAGTATAGGTGGAACCTTTCTCTGTCGTTTTCTAGTATGGTAACCCCGTATCGTTCTGTTCCACTGTAGCTCAGTTCAGGACGATGGTGTAGTATAGGTGGAGTTTTCTCCATCGTGTACTCATAATAATCCCGTATCGTTCTGCTCCACTGTAACTCAGTTCAGGACGGCGATGTAGTATCGGTGGAACCTTCCTCTGTCGTTTTCTAGTATGGTAACCCCGTATCGTTCTGCTCCACTGTAACTCAGTTCAGGACGGCGATGTGGTGTAGGTGGAGCTTTTCTCCATCGTGTACTCTTAGTAACCCCGTATCTGCCCACTATAGCTCAGTCATTTATGCGGTGGGCTGCTGAGGCCCTTTCACTGCACCGCAAAAGAATTGGGGAACCTGACAGAGTGGATCTTGGTGAATTTCGCTAGGTTTTCTCTCGGTTTCCCACCACTCACAACACGAGGTCACACGAAATACATACCCCTGACTACCATTGTTATTTAAGAAATGATTTATGGTGTCAATTATTTATATTCAATTATAGATAACCGAATTTCGATTCTTTGAGCGCATTGTATCAGTTATTACGTTACAGTTGTCATAAATAATGTTGTAAAAGTATGTGAGGTGCTTGTTAACCATCCATATCAAACCAATTTGACCTTCCGTTACGCGTAATTATTCACCTGAAACTGGAAATGGATATTTATTTAAAAAAAAAGAAATTAAAAAAAAAGGCACAATGGGTGTTCTTCGAATATCATGTGAATCTCTCATTGGTGTGAATTTGCCAACTTTCTTTCAAATATTTTATTACTAAAGGACAATGCAATATGCTTTAATATTCAATGGGTAACTAGAGAAAGCCACGTACAATTTGCACGATTATGAAAGGTCATCAAAATATGGAATGTGAAATCCTCCGGCTGAATACTCCACCTTATGCATATTTTCTTATTGTACATTTTTTTGTACATTTGTTTTAAATGAATAAAAAGAGAAATAGCCAAAGTACTTTATTAACTTTATTGTTTTATTTTAAAGTAATTGGTATAAAAACAGGAATATGCAGCAAACAAATGAAATAATTCCTCTTCGCACTAAGTTATGCTATATTTATAATAGAACTAGCTCTGTTTCCTGTCAGTTTCTCTTCATTTAGCACGATTCCTGGAAACATCAACAGAAAGCATCAACGTCAAACTGATGGAACAAAGATGTATGACATGTATGACATAGGTTTTGATATCGTCCACGACTAGTGATTTTAGTTTAATTACAGCACGAGTGTAAACTTTATCTTTACCACATCAAAAAGCAAATCCTGCACAATGTGTGTCTCAGCTTTTGTCCACCTCAAGGTTTTCTTCTTAAGAGAAGCTTCATCTCAGTGGAAAAAACATTTTTTTATATAGATCTGTCAGAATAATACATTCCAGCCATCTAGCTTACCATTAGGAGTTTGTGATGGAAACCAAGGAAATCCCAAGATTACACGAATCGACGAGGTGTTGTTATGTTGTGTTCATTCAAACAGCTCGCTGGCTGTTGGTTTGATGGCTGGCTGCCCAGCCGACTGATGTTCGTATTTGACTCGATATTTACAACTTAAACCAGCAATTCACATTGCACACATCACTAACAACCATGCTTATACGAAAGTTGTGTTTGTTTTTACACATTATAATTTAAGACACTTATATTAAATCTTGATTAAATGAATGAATCGCTTTATCTATAGAAGAAGGTACATCAACAAGACAATCCAGCAATGGTATAGTGTCAACAAGACAATCCAGCAATGGTATAGTGTCAACAAGACAATCCAGCAATGGTATAGTGTCAACAAGATACCTTGACCACACACGCTTTTTCACAAATTTTAACAGTACAGAATTCTTAATGATCATCTGATTTAATTGTTATGTTTGACACGATTTCCACGAAGTGCGTATACAACCTTTATATTTGGGTTTCTGTGGTATTAAGCATTGTATTATATAATAATTCTGGGGCTGGTGGCTCGAAGCGCTATAAACGCCATGACATGTTGGTAAAGCTCTATTTATAATCCGCTATTCGCGATAAAATCTGGTGTAAGCGACTAATCGTCTTTCAAACAAGTGGCCCCTGGTGTTTAAGAGTATTGCGCGGCTGCAACCGTAGGTAATCGTAACGTTTTATCTTTCAGATTAAAGCCCTTTGCTTCTGGCGCTGACCGCTGCCACGACAATGCTCCTGGGTAAACTATTTGGTAGAAGCAGTCAGCGGCTTATCGAAATTTTTGTCTTACAGAGATAAATGGTTTATCAGTCACTTTATGGTCGCTGAAAAAGATAATTATTTTATGGGACTGACGTCTAAGAGTTTGCAAATATAAAAACAATAAATCAAAATTAAGAAGAAAGATCTGTGCGGAAATTTGCGTTACACTAATCAAATCTATCAAAATAAATATGTATTAGGGATAATGACTTGATGTTTATGCTATTAAATACGAAACAGATATCTGGAACGGAATTATAGCCTTTTTTTAGATATTCACCCAACAAAATTGCTCGAACAGTTCTACAGTTAATAACATCTTTACGATAAAGAAATACATAGACATCTAAGCACGTTCTTAATTTAGCACTATTAAATAATTTCTTTTTTTGTTTCACATGTTTTTACGCGACCACTGTCCTACTGTGAATCGCGAATAAGATTAATTATGTATGGATAACACCGTGATTCACTAGTTGACGAAGAATTCTGCGTCTTACGAGTTATATGAATACATTATAACGTTAATTTATAATCCACATAGTATATCTTCCCGAGAAAAATGTAATTATCAATTCATTGAAATTTATCTTGGGGAATAATAACTTTACAACCTGACCTATTGTGTTTATTTGTTAATGGATCTGATTGACAGCCTTAATCTCTAAGATAGTCGTAACTTTGAGTTATGGTTTAACTATGTTCTGCTCCTTTTCTTTTCTTTTTTTTTTTTTCTTCTTTTTTTTTAAATTTTCTAAAGGGTCATCTTAATTTGATCTATTGTAAGCAGTAGATCGTGTACACAATTTGGATAGTGGAAAGCAAAGACATATTAAAACGCTGCATTTCAATTGAAAAAAACACCTTATAGGTCCAGCCTTATCCTGTACCATCAATGTGACAGTGGGCTAAGACGCGAACTACCCAAGCAACTAAACCAGAAAAATAAACATCAATCGCCCATCTTTACTACCAATTACACAGCCCTAAACTATCCTTCCACTGAAGGCTTATCCAAAATCCCCTTACAGCCTAATGCAAGAAGACTATCTATGAAGCGCCTTTGGGAAACCTTGTTTCATCGTCGTCGTAGTTTAAAAGAATATAAGCTCTTGGAAATAAACACAATTTCGATAGTTGACAGAAACTTAAATAAAAAAAATAATCAATTCAACACGCTCCCTACCAAGCAAGTCATATGCTGTAGGCCTACAACAAAATGTGGCGCGGACTTCAAACATAATTACCTAATCAAAATAAAAATCTATGGCACGAATCCACTAGCACACACACAACCTGTAACCGTACGCTGAAGGTTTATCCGAATTCCTCTACAGCCAAATGCGAAAACAATGTTTAAAAACTGCCTTTGGGTAACGGTTTTAAAATTGGGGTTTTGAACTTTATCTTATAATTTATTTTTTTTGAATTTTGAACTTTGTGTTTATTTAAAAGAAAATATCCCCAGAAAATAAATACAATCTGAATAAATTTATTGAAACCATTAATAACAAACCATTATATCCAAGACAGTCAATTCAAGAAGCACACTGATTCCAATCAATCTATACCCTTATGTGGGGGTTTGTCGAGAAGCGGACAGCCGAGGAAATAACCAGCCAAATTAAAAATCAATGACACGACTTAACTGACATAGCCCTTAACCGTCCTTCAGTTGAGGTTTATCGAAATCTCCTAGCAGTCAAATACAAAAAACATTCTTGTAAAGAGCCACTGGGGAAGATCGTGTTGTCAGTCAACTAATGGCGATATCAATCTATTGTAGAAGAAAATTAATTTATTATAGCTGTAATCCTCTGAGATTTAGTTACCAAACCAATGACATCCAATCTGTGATACAGAAAATCTACAATTTCCAATCTTCAATAGTGTACATGTAGGATGTGATTTTCCCCGAGTAGTTTAGCATAGACGACTCATTGACAACTAGCTGTATTCCTAACCCCAGAGCCAACTCGATATTACTGAACCCGTCCTACAACATAAATCAACTAATTAAACAACACATTGATCAAGTCTGATAATAACGAAATGTGTTCTTTCTCTCGTCTTATACATGTGTAGTTATTTACGCCATGTTATGCTTGGAACCTACAGCAGTAGACGAATCTGTTCATCTACCGAAAACTAAAGAACCGGAATATTAGGCCTATAGTTCATTTAACAACAGATTATTACTATTGTGAGACGGATTTAGCAACAATAAGTTGACTCTTTGTATGAATTCTTTTAGGCATTTGTGTCTAACTCGTGTTTAGGACATGATTCCCAGCACATTCGTTAAGCATGTACGACTCTCGTATTATTGCCATCAAAACTAATATTATTATCAGCATGGGATTCACTCCACCCACCTGCCTATGTTTGTTTTTGTTTATTTGAATGGCGTTTAACCTTGTAACGAAATTCTTTGGAATTTGAAGTGATTTGTTCGAGTTTGGGATGATTTCTTTCGATGCTTAGATTTATTTATCCAGGATTCGGGATGGGTTTCTCAGGGGTTAAAGAGATTTGAGTCCATATTTGGGCGGTTTATTTTCTCGTAATTCGTGAATAGTTTTACAAGCGAGCAGGGATAGGTTTGTCCGGTACGCTTTATCCTGGTTTTGCACTTAATTACTGTATAATATAAGTGATACATCCCCCAGATATATCCCCAGATGTCTTTTTACGAACCCATTTATCCGTCGTTCCAGTCTTCTACAGCACATCCAGATAATTACGGATTTCTAGACGATTGGTCAATGAGAATTCAAATCGATTGTTCTGAGTTGTAAACGCTGGACTCCTAACGATACGATGATTATCTTAAGCTTGCAAAAACTTTTCGCGTCATTGTATCAAATTTACTTGATATGGATTCGATGAAACATGCAATGTTTCCTGTGTCTGGAGATCTGTACGATCGCATTAAGACATTAGGACATCTTTAGTCCGGTGCTTGGCAGCAATTTGGACAGTTCGGAAGAGTTTATGGCAATGCTAGGACTGTTATCGTTACTAACACCGTACAAATGCTGTGCTGCTTCGGAAAAGTATCCGGCTTTAACTATTACCGACATTGCCGTCACATAAACAATGTTTTTTCTTAGCCTTGAAATTGGAAGTATTCGAGACCGGTGTTGCGGTGGTCTATCGCTTGAGTGTTGATAGCTATTGCTCTGCTTGAAACTATTACAGAGGATTTTGGCCTTGTGGGGATATCAAACGGCGGGTGTTTATGCCCGAGTTGATATGGTCTTATCACTGTAGCACTGCTTTGTTTGAATGTTACTTAGTGTTATCGTGGGATACTTAGGTTGATGATACTTCGTTCCCGTCACAGAATAGCATGACACTGTTGGCTCATATATCGTCCGGTTTGATTTGATGAGAGGATGGCACTGCCGATTTCACCATGTGGGTAAGTGTTAAAATATATACCTTTATATATTTACTTACATACATTTACTTACATGTACACATATATCCGACCACGAGTTGTATTTACAGATTTTGAAGGCCGAAAGTTAAATATTAAATTTTGAATTGATTATGTCAACCATGAAATATTGGGCCTTCGACGGGATCTTAGCTTCAGTCGGTTATTTTTTCCCCAATTAATTCAGTAATGCATTGGTCGTCGTGACAGGTACTTCTTGTATGCTGATATAAGACACGGCTTTGATTTATTTTGTTTGTCAATTTTACGGTTGCCATTGCATCAAGTAACTTTGGTGGCTAATACGCCTTCCAAATTTGCCTTGTGTACATGAAACAAAATTTTTTTATTTTGTTCTGACTTGTTTTGCTTTAGATTATAATATAAGGCATTGAAATGAAGGTAAAACACGAATATAGGAAAGAGATAAGTCTTGTGTATATGCTTAGCATATACAGCCACGGTTACCATATTTTCGTGTAAATTTATAGGTTTAGCGATATGACATCACTCCAGGGCACTGTGGAAATATAAGAAAGTGTTTCAGAAAACACCTATCTAGTACATTCTGGAATACTTTGTACACCTAATTTATGTTGAATACACCATTAACATTCTCACAGAAATTATGCTATGCTTTATCACAAAAATACACCTAATAGTAAAAATAAAATACTCCTACAAAGGAATGTTTTTACACTAAATTTATCTTCGGGTAGACAGGTCTGTTGTGGTAACTGTATTTATGAGGCTCAACCAAATTCCATACGTCATCAGCTTCTTTGTATTGATATCGACTGATAGCCCCCATAAAAAAAGTTACCGTGGAATATAACGGCTATATTCATTTTTTTTGTTCTATTCTAGAGATTGAATGAATATATTCAATGAACCCAAGTCAATCTAGTACACGAGCACAGACACTTGATGAGAAGTGTTAAATCATCTGTTATGAATTAAAGAATGATTCTGTAAGAAAAATGCGTCGGCGGATGGGGTCAATAGTTCATTATTATCTTGAGATCGGCAAACTGCAGTTCAGCCATGGTTGTTGGAAACATTACAGACGGAATTTGTAAGTTGAACAATAAAATAGTCCGTGTAATGACCAAAAAGCTGTATCTGACACTTGGGGATGTAAAGCAAATATATGAATATATATAGATCATGGCTGTATGAAATTTCTGTTGTCCTAATCTAATGCTATAATGATTGCTAGCGTCTTTTCACACCAGCTGAATACATTCGTTGACTGCTGAATTCATTCAATGCTTAGAAGTCATTCGGTGGCTGCTGAACTCATTCAGTGACTGCTGGAGTCATTCAGTGACTGCTGGAGTCATTCAATGACTGCTGGAGGCATTTCGCGGCTGCTGAACTCATTCGGTGACTACTGGTGTCATTCAGTGACTGCTGGATTCATTTCGCGCTGCTGAACTCAATCGATGACTGCTGGAGTCATTCAGTGACTGCTGGAGTCATGCAGTGACTGCTGGAGCCACTCGGTGGCTGTTGAACTCATTCGGTGAGTCCTGGAGCCATTCCGTGACTGTTGGAGCCACTCAGTGGCTGTTGAACTCATTCGATGACTCCTGTAGTCATTCGGTGACTGCTAGTACCACTCAGTGGCGACTGAACTCATTCCTTGACTCCTGGAGTAATTCGGTGACTGCTGGAGCCACTCGGTGGCTGTTGAACTCAATCGGTGATTCCTGGAGTCATTCAGTGCTTGCTGGATTCATTTCGCGGCTGCTGAACTCAATCGATGACTGCTGGAGTCATTCAGTGACTGCTGGAGTCATTCAGTGACTGCTGGAGCCACTCGGTGGCTGTTGAACTCATTCGGTGATTCCTGGAGCCATTCCATGACTGTTGGAGCCACTCAGTGGCTGTTGAACTCATTCGATGAGTCCTGGAGTCGTTCAGTGACTGTTAGGGCGACTCGGTGGGTGTTGAACTCATTCAGTGACTCCTGGAGTCATTCGGTGACTGCTGGAGCCACTCTGTGGCTGTTGAACTCAATCGGTGATTCCTAGAGTCATTCAGTGCTGGCTGGAGCCAATCGGTGGCTCTTGAACTCATTCGGTGACTCTTGGATCCATTCAGTGACCGCTGAAGTCGATTCACGGCTGCTGAAGTGTTTCGGTCATTGCTGAACTTTGTTGTTGAGCTGCTGGAACCACTTTGTGATGGCTGAACTCATTCCGTGGCCCCTAGAGTCATTCGGTGACTGCTGGAGCCACTCGATGGCTGTTGAACTCACTCGGTGAATCCTGGAGCTATTCAGTGACTGCTGGAATCATTTCACGGCTGCTGAAGTGATTCGGTCGTTGCTGAACTTTGTTGGTGAGCTGCTGGAGCCACTCGGTGGCGGTTGAACTCATTTGGTGACTGCTGGAGACATTCAGTGACTGCTGGAACTCATAAGGTTACTGCTGAAGTCATTCGGTCGTTGCTGAACTTTGTTGGTGAGTACTAAAGTTTGTCGTATTGCTAACATTTGCAACCGAAGCCCACCCTTGGCTTTTGAAGCCTACTGGTGGCTGCTGAAGTCCTGCCTAGTCTGCTAAAGTTAACCAGACGCAGTATACTTAGCGCGATAAGCCTCTTCACCATTCTCGCCCAACTTCAACGAACATGCAAAATCGTCATATAAATGAATTACCATTTGAAACCAAGCAAATACTAAATACCTAAGTCAAAGCTATGCTCCTTTCTGCAATAAAATGCATAGATGTAAAACGGGCATCATTTCTTCTGTTGAATTATGCTCTCTTATTTTCAAATCGAGCTATATCCATTTTATAATTGGATCTTAATCATTGGGTTATGCTTAAACTACTCAAATTCATCCACGCGGCCATGTCTTGGTACTTTTATCATTAAACAGAAGAGCTCCTGAATATTGACCAATCAAATATCTTCTTTTCAAAATAGGAGCCTATGTCACGATAACTATAGAGTCGACTGTTTATAGTAGAATTGACCTTTGACAGTTCACACATGTTATTAACCTGTTATACACAAGAGTGTAAGTCGCTTGACGTCATGGACAGGGTTGGCCACGCCCAAAATGTCAGCTGCCAGTGGTCGTAGGTAGGTATATATCTGTAACTCTCAGGTTATTTTGATAAAATGAAGAAACGGTTTATTGCAGCCGGGAACATCGCTTTATGACACCCGAGTCCGAAGCATCTAGTCAGCATATAAGAAATTATATTTTGCCTGATTAAATCCTTTTGGTATAAAAACCTGCATGCAAATATAGAATGTATATTTAATATCAGTCAATAAAAACAGATTATTTAAAAAGTTGTATAATAAAATAAGTTAACATTGATTTAAAATAAAAGACAATTCATGTACATTCCACCAGTCGTAGAAATTTATATATAAATGAACCAAATTAACAAAATATTTAATTATGGTTTGGTATCCAAATGTAGCCATAATAAAGACTAATACACTCGCGGGTCATCTAGTATCACTTCCTTCACACCAGTCTACAGTGTCACAGCTTGGCCTAATAATTGCACAGGCACACATTAATACCGTGCACATTCCATTGTATTTACAATTATACAACTAATAAATGAAAATGGAAAATATCAGTTGTCATTTCCAGACCTGATCTTGCGGAAGCTAGTACATGTAGCTGACTAGGCACGAATGCAAGTGTGTAAATTAAATAAGTTCTCAATTGGTTGATTGCAATCAGCCTGCAAAACCCATCCATGTGTGTCCCGTTACTTGGTTGTTTGAAGATATTGACCCATGTACCCTAATATGGACACAAACCTTACTTGATTGTTTGGTGATATTGGACCATGTACCCTAATATGGACACAAACCTTATTTGATTGTTTGGTGGTATTGGAGCACGCATCCTTATGAACACATGCCTTACATGATTGTTTGGTGATATTGAAGCATACATCATTATGGACACACACTATAATTGAGTGTTTTGTGATGTTGGAGCATGCATCATTATGGACATACACTATAATTGAGTGTTTGGTGATGTTGGAGCATGCATCATTATGGACATACACTATAATAATTGAGTGCTTGGTGATATTGGCGCATGCATCATTACGGACGCATGCTTCCCATGGTTGTGTGATTATATTGTTGATTGATTGATGATGATGATTGATTGATTGATTGATGTTTTATTCACCAGAATAGAGATAAATTTGTAACAAGAGGTGTAAAGAGATAACATTGGCGGGAATAA
>JAQQZZ010143403.1:0-27226 GCA_030265115.1 Mopalia vespertina | reverse complement strand
TTGCAATGAGCTTCATGTTGACCTGGTGTTCATGGACGATTGCAATGAGCTTCATGTTGACCTGGTGTTCATGGACGATTGCAATGAGCTTTATGTTGACCTGGTGTTCGCGGACGATTGCAATGAGATTCATGTTGACTTGGTGTTCGCGGATGATTGCAATGAGCTTTATGTTGAACTGGTGGTCGCGGACGATTGCAATGAGCTTCACGTTGACCTGGTGTTCGCGGACGATTGCAATGAGCTTCATGTTGACCTGGTGTTCATGGACGATTGCAATGAGCTTCATGTTGACCTGGTGTTCATGGACGGTTGCAATGAGCTTTATGTTGACCTGGTGTTCGCGGACGATTGCAATGAGATTCTTGTTGACCAAGTGCTCCCAGAGATCTGGGCAACACGAAAACCATATGTTTGCGTCTTGAGACTTTTCTGGCACATGATGAGTCGGGTCGCTGGTTTTTGTCCACGGCATCTATTTTAAAAGTCGGATTATGGCAATATTTTTTAACTTGTTCACCGAACATAGCGCTACATTACAGTCGATAAGACGAAGTCGGAAAACCTGATCATCCCTTTAGGGGATAAATAAGGATTATTTTTGTATTATCTAAAAACACATCAGTGGAACTTCAACACAACTAATTTCAAAGACACCTTTATGATATTTATTATAAACGGTGATTACGCACTTTCCAGAAGATGGCTAAAATAAAACGTTGAAAAATTTAACCTTCAGAATAAATATTCGTGAAGTTTTACAGTTTTTGTAGAAAGAGGTTGGGTTGTCAATTCATACCGTTAGTTAATGAGGAAATTAGTTTAATCTTTCTTTATAGCCTCTGATAAAAGAACCTTGGTTTCTCGAGGATTGCCAGAACAGGGTTTACCTTAAAGCATCCAATTAAAATCTTCTATGAGCCGTTTCTATATGTAGTCTAAATCTTCATTGATTTACGAAAAAGTTATTTTTCAGGCTTATATACGACATAAACAATTGTAGTCTGGACTGATCCAAATTACAGGACTTGATTGACCCTGTACCGGCTGTTCCTGAAAAATCTGTTTGTGATGTGTTTGGTTTATGTGTTGTGATTGTCCAGTATTTGTTCGGTCTTGTCTTTGTTTGTTGCCAGTGGTGACCAAGGTGATTTCCTTCGTCCATGACGTCATATGAGTGAAATACCCTTACGTGCGGCGTTAAACCCTAATCAAACAAACACAAACTGTGACAAATAGATAGCATCCACGGAAAATTCGTGATGATAATTCTATCCAGATTGTAGGAGACACAAGACCAAGAAGTAGACGTCACAACAAATACTAGACTAACGACAACAGTGACATTCTTTTGTAACAGGACTTTACCCGTGCGTATAAGATTTAAAATGTCACAAGTGACCCAAAGTTATGGTCTAAATTTAACAAAACCTGTTTATAGAAATCGATTTTTGGTTGACACAAAGATGGTTTAAAACATACCTGATTGCAGTTGCTGAATAATATTGCCGGTAAAATATTGGAAACATGCTTTTGGTGGGTATTTGTTTTGCAGCGTCATTGAACCTTTCGACGTGGCTAAAATCCGCGTTTCCATGGCAACGCTTATCTTACGGGCGGTTATTCGGAACGCAAACAAATCTCGTATCGAAGCAAAACCACTTTTCATATAGCTAATGTGAATAAAATAGCACAACACTGTGGCTTGGCGGATAATAAATAAACAGAACAAAAGGGGTATTTTGGGTCAAATTGGATAATTGAAGAAATAAACACAAAATATTGATGTTGTCAGTTTAAATACATATCTTTGTTTTAAAACGAGATTCCTACAAATATACTCTAACACTGTCTGTTTTATTATAATGACACCCACCGTCATTCCGGTATCAGTGGCGTCGTTTTTGTCAATGTGCGCTCTGTGTATGGCTTACTCGTTGATGTAAATTAGCGGATCGGTTTTTATGTACCAGACTTCGGTGCAAAATAATACTGCAAAACCCGCCACAATAATGTTATTGTGAATGAAATGGGTAAATATAATGAATGTGAGTTTGATTGGTGTGTTTGTTCGCTTGTACCATGAGTTACACATAAACGTTATCTGCCTGCAGAGATGATCAGACCAAAGTACTCCGACCATTAAAATTCAAACTGTACCTCACGTACACCGGATGCATATATAGTTCCGATGTTATATAGCTTAGCTATGTAGACATGCGGATGAAATCATAAAAAACCCAACCCTGAATAAACTAGTGTATACACTATTGGAGCTGCCAAGCTAAGATCGTCAATGACAGCACAAGTATAAAATATGAGACTGATATCGTCGGTGTATGATTAGCAGGCAGGTTATGAATGTATTCCATTGTCTGCTCTGCGGCTCGTCGACCTGTATCTATAGCTGTATTAACCGAGCCGTATTCTCGTGTCCTAGTGTGTTCTCCCGCGAAAAACAATGGTGCAAACGGTTCACTGACCCGGTCCCAATCACCAGCGAGTGTACCTGTAAGAGGAAATGAGTTCCATTTATACTGATGATAAGTAACTGTTAAAGGGAACGAAAAAACATGAAGATTGAAGTCACCTTTAGGACAGAGACTGAAGACAGTAGTTTTGCTTACTCTGGGCCGGAGTAAGACCCATATAGGCCCTATAAGCACGTAACAGATTTTGGTTCCCCCATTTATATGTAATTCAAAATATAAAAATGATACACTTTAAAACAAATTAAACAAAACTTACAGTAAGATGGAAAATACTTTTTAAGACTGCTAAGTCTTTGATCAGATCGTGCCTTTTTCCATTGATACCATGAGCACGCACTTTGATTAATAGAAACTGATGTTACTGGTGTATCCTTTGGGTGTGCTTACAGCCAATGTTGGTGACAGTCAATTTGGACATTATTTTGGAGATAGTGGCCTGTTTATACCATATAAGGTACATGTGTACCGCTGTATCCGATGATCACCACACATACCTTATGTCCCTTAATACATTGAGAATTAATTACTGTCGAACGATTTTAGTGACAGTTTATAGAATAATATTAAATGTTATATGCACTAACCGTCTGACACCAGAAGTCTAACACGCAGGTAAGTTATCAAAATCGGCTCCAATAGAAATGTGAAAGCAATCAATACTCTCCAAAACAAATCAGGTGTGTGTAATTTACTGACCCCACAAATCTGGTGTGTGTAATTTATTGACCCCACAAATCTGGTATGTGTAATTTATTGACCCCACATCTCTGGTGTGTGTAATTTATTGAGCCCACAAATGTGGTGTGTGTAATTTATTGACCCCACAAATCTGGTGTGTGTAATTTATTGACCCAAGTTAATTTTCTATTACACAAGCTAAACTAATGAAAGAGCCTGTGGAATAGCCAGCTTGTTTACACAGAGATAAAGTAACTCTCTACTGTAGAGCATGGATCACCAGGTTTAGCACAGTGTCATGTTGTATTAAAAAACAAAATGCTTTACCAACAATCTTCTATCATTCCACATAGAAAATGGCACAAAACGGTTGATTGATATGATGTAATGTATTTCGCTGTTATAGACTTTAGTCAATCCATGTCGTTTTAGTAAACAGTTGTTTTCAAACAAAGTTTTTCTCTTCAGCATTTAGAAAAACTCCAATCCTGGACTTTGGCTGGTTAGACGCAGGCATTCTTTTTGATTTGCTGGCTAAATGATATGACCGCCATTCTACTAACTCTTTAGTATTTTGTATTGAAAAGGAGCTTCGCTCATTGGACTGTGGCTGACTTACCGACGGCTGGGTATGAATAACATCCTCTAGAGAAAGGATCATTAAACCAGCGTGTTCGGGACATCCCTACCACCGTCACATTATCCATCGCACCCCCAAATATACTGCGGAGTCGGAGCAATGCTGTGGAGAAGAAGGTTTGCTTGGAATAATTTTAAGATAGACCTTTGACCACAACAAAAAGACAAGTACTGCTATATATCTTATAATCACAGCAGAGTAAAAAGGAAACTGTTTAAAATCATAACTGAAGATTCTTGAACAAATTAGATTAGCAGTAAATATTTGCTTGCAATGGCTGTGAAAGGACACAGGCTATTCTATCAAAATCCACGGGTCGCATTCATTTGTTTGTTCCGCTACTTGAACTGGTGTATATTTAATATGTAGACTAAATTACGTAAGACAATCTGTCCGGTTTGCATGATGAGACGTATGCAATCGTACCCTGAATGCAAATGGTCCAACATTTTACTTACCTATTTTTTTAAGTTGACTGTCACTCATTCTTTCACTCTTTTCCCCAAAGTAGCTTAAAGCATATGTTATTAAGATGGGTATGTTTGATGAAGGCCGGAAGTTATCGAATATTGTCAGCTTTCCCCTGGCTGTTGTGTTGTCTAATGCAACTGCAAATCGATGTATTTCTCGTGGCCAGAATATATGGTCAAATTCCAAGACTACTTTGTTTACCGTGGCAAATCCTACAAAACAAGAAAAACCCCAGCCAATGACGTTTTCACAGAGACAAGTTTATTAATAAATCTTTACCTCGAGTCGTTATGGGTAACCTACAAACAGTAAAGATCATTTGCTTGGTATAGAAAATACGTGATTAATATCTACCAAACAAGCTATTCGGCATGGGTGTAGAATAGACTTGTATTTCAAAGAAATATAAATTAATGAAAGAATATGTCCGCTGTGAACTATCCAGAGTTACAAGTTGTCAGATAAAGGTTCAACACCACTAGAGGATCATTTACATTAGAGATGCTTAAGAAATATTTGAATAAATGAAGAGAGAAAAACTTGCTTGCCGCCACTGGGAGTCGAACCCAGATGTTATTTACAACGATGTCTGAATAGATATTGAATATCTATAGCTGATAATAAACCATAATGTGTAACCCATATGTTAAGTACTTCAGCTTCTGCATGCCTCTTAAACAAATCGGCTAGATGTGTTACAACAACCGAAGGACATTAGTTCAAGAAAATGATTTCTGGACGAGGCCTTCCGGAGGTCTCATGTATATTGTACGGTGACAAAATGTAAGCCAATAGAGGCCATCTTGTTACCTATCTTTGCTGACTCTCCTTCTATTTCAAATGGCGAAGTAGAGAGATGGCGTCAATCGCCTATCCATACAAAACAGACACTGAATGTTTTACTACTTACTAAGGTTTAGCATATGGACAGTTTTATTCATGTGTGTTGGGCAATCACTGTGCAGATTGATTTGCTCTTTTATTTTGGTAATACGCATGTTGCGTACTTGCGTTGTGTCTAGCTCTGTGTGTTCGTTCAAACCGGAATAAAGCTCAAAGCCTGGTAATACAGGACCAAGTCATGCAGTGAATGTTGGAATGCCACGTTATACACAACACAAAATATCATAGAAACTCACAGTTCTGTTTTGTGGTACAGAAAGTAAGTAATTTAGTTAATAAGTTGTATAAAATAGGTTGATGTTTTCAAGTCCGTACCTAGTCGTTGGATAGCATCTGTTTTTCTTTTTGGTAGATCAGGTTTGAAATCGACGACTTGAGCCTTGAGTACACCTAATGGTAGAGTTACAATGACAGCATCGGCCTGGTAAGCTGTCCCATCTCTACACGTCACTGACACTGTCCCATTGGTTAACACTTCTATTTGCGTCACTTCCTGTCCCAACCGGATGCTTAAAGGAACTTCAGAAGAATCCTTTCGAACGAGCCTGTTCAGATAGGAACATAAAGTTTCAATTAGATTAGCGGTTAAGTTGTCGTACATAAGAAATATTATTTTGGTCGAACGAAGTACGTTTTAAAAAGAAAGAAAGAAAGAAAATACACCCATGATACAGCAGTAGCTTGATTCCAAATATACATAATACTAAATAAGTTTGTGCTTAGAAGAACTAAGCTGCTCCATGCGATATCAGCCACGACGTACTATGCGCATGTTTGAACTTTACCCATAAATGCGAACCATGTTTATATCATTGCTGTGTTTGGTAATATCGGAGGGTTGGAGACGAGCTATCGCTCGACGACGGGCGTTTGCCGTAGGGTCGTCGCGCGACTAGGGCATGCCAGTTGAATTGCACAAAAGAGATCCAGGTATGTGCACGATGAAACAGACCGTTTGTATGGTGTCGATAGCAATATTGAGAAAACGGTTCGGGCATGCAGTGATTGTGGAGAAGAAATACAAAATCAGTTCCACTACCATTATGACCATAGGCTACAGAGCTAAAGAATACACAGTTTTCTAGTAGTAGTAGATCGCTATTCAAAATGGCTAAACGTTTTTTCTATTGTCTAGTCTCAGACACTGGGCCACAATTCATTTAAGAAGAATTTACGATTTGTCCGGGCCAATGTGACTAAACATACATTGTGTCCACCTACTATCCAGCTTCAAATGGATTAGCCGAAAAGAATATGCAAACGTTCAAGAAAATGTGATAAATCACTTTTAGTTGATTAAAGTATGAATCAGTGGCGAGCCACAAAAAACGTGTGTTAGTCTTGTGGCTCTTGTCTTATTTTTCTTTAATACACTGTACCAATTAAGATCGATCATAATCGATCAATCAAAATGACCAAAATCAGTTCATTGCCCAAATTAGCGAGATTTTCTCGCTACGGGCTTCTCATTTTCGGAGCTTCAACTGATAAACAAGATCAATAACAGATTTTGTGTCCGCAGTTTAAATAACACCCAAATCCATTTCAACGCAAACGGGCTGTATGATAGGAATGGAAGTAACACGGCGACGGTTTGAATCAAATGTTGAACTCTACGAATACACGTGACTGTTATGCGATAGAGCGTCGCTGGTAGGATGGAGTTCCCACGATTTTTGGTGTATGTGCCAGTAGAAATCCAACATATGAGGCTAGGTTAGAATACACATAAGCAGCGTTATGACACATGGTCTGTCTACAGGAGTCTATAGAGATACCATGTGTTAAGATGATGGATATGGCCTTTTGTACTGAACAGCCTTCAGTCTTTTTGTTGTCTGAATTTCTTGGGACTCGTCACTTTCGAACGGCATCTTGTGTTTATGTAAAATTATTTGCCTCAGACGAATGGGGACATATTCCATATATCCACTAATAGTCGAAGAATGTTGGCCAGTATCTGGCGTCTTCCTGAGGTAAGGCTGATATCTTCACAAGCTAGATATCAAGGCCAGCCTCCTTAAGCTAAGGTGACCTTTATACTTAAGGTGAAACTTAAGAGAAATGTTTTTAGCTCCCTTAGACCTTATGCTAAGGGGGCTTTGTGAAAGAGGCTCGTCGTCTTAGTTTAGGCTTAAGGGGAAAATCAAGGTCACCTTAGCTTAAGGAGGCTTAATGCAGATGGGCCCTTACTTTGCGACGCGTAATGCCTTTCCACAGAGATCACATAAAAGAGAAAACACATAGACAAATCAAGTCCATGAACATCATCGTGAACACGAAAATATCTTTTCGCTCTAATTATACTTATCCTTGATTGTCTGAAACAGTGTTGATACTAAATGTCTGACTTAGTTGGTCAAATAAAAGTTGAATGTATTTCGCTGAGGTAGATGGTGCTATGGCTACATGTGACCTTGCAGTGCCGAAAACTCAAAGAACAGGAGTATTATTTTCTCCTTGTTTGACAAGGTATATGGCCAAGCTTGACAAGGTGAGGAAAAGAGTTTCACATTTCACGACAAACATATATTACAATCAGGAATCACTTCAATTAAATATGCCACGTTTTTAAAACAGAAACCTTCAGACATTCATATTTCAACAGAGTGTGTTATACTTGGAACTCTCTCCCTTTTGATGTTTTGCTTGCAACGGACACAAATGGCACCAGATGGCGGACAGACACTATTCCAACTGTTGAAGTTGTTATTCTCCAGTAAGAATTCTTGTATCTGACTCGCCATTCCAGAATTTAGTTATTATATTGCTGTAATGTATGTTGTTTTTGTCGTAATATGATCAGTAATGGTGTGTTCGCCTTAAGCCTGGTAACGGTGTTAGCCCGTACTGATAATAAGCAAATGTTAATTTTGTTTCGTCTTTCTTTAGCAATGAACTGGCATGGGATTCCACACCGTAGTCAAGTTTAATTCGGTAGAATTACGATACCTTAGCTATGAGTCGATATCCGTAATCGGCATTCCAGAACACTCCCAATATGTATGTTATAGTGGACGTAGCTAGATTTTTTTTAAGGTATAGACTTCATTCTATTCAATAATGCGTGCCATAACAAAATTATTCACTCAGACTAAACGGTTCAGATATCTCACACATCCGCAAAACAAAAAATACTCAATAATTTGCCTTCGAACATTTCCCTAAAAACAATTAACAGGTTTTTTTTATTGAGCACATCATTTAGGATTATGAAACAATATTTCAGTTTGAATTGAAAAGAATTAAGGGGAATTCCTATAGCATTCGCTCAAAACGAACGAACCTCCAGGGGCCCTACTGAGTCGAACTAATACTTCCCTAGGGGGGTTTCCTGCGCTTTGATTGTGTGACTGGGCTGTGACGACCCTGGACGCATGAAGGAGAAATGTCACACACGAGTTGACAAGGAGAATGCGTGCGGACGGACAAAGGCACCTTGGGCTGACTTGGGGTTGAGCCCGAGGGACTCTCGAATGCAACTCCTTTATGGATAATGTTGCCATGCAACTGCAAGTTCAAATATTGGGGTTATGAACTTATGACCATTGAACCTTACTGACGTTACGAACTTAGCCTTGAGGGAGAAAAGGTGTATCTGCTATGAAATTCAGTTGATTGAACACAGGCTATAAGTATATTAGCAAGTAATCTGGTCCTAAGATTCAATTTGTGATAGGTCTGAAAGCAAACGACACATCTTCAGGACAGCTAGTCAGGCGGGAAATTGGACATTTTGTTTCTTTTTTGTCTGTTGTTATGTTGATGAGGTAGCAAGTTGACAAAATAATCTATATTTTGGTTGGTTTTTGTTTTAGATTTAAAGTTTCAAACATGTGTCTCAGAGAGAATGTGAAGAAGCAGACGGGACGGATAAAGAGATACCCTAATATGTGCCAATGCCTAATACATTTGTTCCAAATCGGTTTCGAATCCGCGACGTGTCTCCTTGTATAACGCAAAAATTACGCAAACATACGACGGAAATATCTTAACGGGCTATCGTGGCCTTTCTATTTTGTGCTTTCCTTCAATACTTTGCGGAACGATTTATTTGTTGGTTTACATGCACGATCTTAGTCCCATTAATGAGACACGTTAATTGACAGTGGCGCCACGCTTGTTTGTTATTCACTTTGATATGTAAACGACTTTCTGATTGGTTGCTTGTTTATAAAATAGTCCAATTAAATTTTGCCAGGTTTTTGCCTCGAATTGCAGCACGGATAGTCTCGTCTTACACATTTTGACCCTTGTAATAGACAGAGGCATAAGGAGTGGCAAGAAGTTACATAGGCCGATTTTGGACACAATACCGTACACAATACAGATATGGGCGTTGTACACATTTAGTTAATGGACCCTTGGTTCTACCTATACTTACCTCGCTAAAAGATTTGTATATCCTATAACAGGAAGTTTGTCCTTCACATCGGCAGCTTCCTCATAGCCAATCTCGAAAAGCCCCGCATTGATGTCATCTATTGGAGCGCCATACGAGAACTCCTGAACGGCTACGAATATTTGTGACAGAGAGTCATTAATCGGAATGGCGAGTTTACTCTTCCGAAGAGCATCCTTTAGAGATATATCCAGGTTAAGCAATTTCGAGTAACTCATGGCTCCAGTAAAGGCCTGTAAAATATATAAAGTAATTTGATTTGTAAGTTTGATTGGCGTATAGTTAGTTATCATTAGACGATTTAACATAATGTCGTATAACTGAACTATCAGATCATTTTTAATGTATGGTGATAAATGAAAATTTCCACAATTAAATATGGTCCGTAGCAGGAATGATTATACACACATCTATGATGTCCAAACATATATAAAACCAATCAACAGATCAATCAGTCAATAGATCAACCAATAGACCAATCAATCAATCAATCAATCAAGCAATCAGTCAATAGATTGACCAATAAAGGGTATAGGGGGACACATGCGGCCTAATAAAAGACCGAGCATGGTTGAAAATATATATACTTTGACCCCTTAATATAAAAATATGTTTTAAAGAAGTCATTTTGGTCATTGGTATTCTGACCCACTCTATACTCATGGCAAAAAGTCACAAACTTTTTGAATCTGACAAAAGCTTTAATCTTCGTTTTTTCTTTAAATGGAATAAATTTGTATAACGGATTAGTAGTCTTTTTTAATATAATATGCTTGTTTTGTTCTTCTATGCTCGCTTGTGTTCCCTGACATACTTACATGAAATTCTAACTCTTTAAAGGCTGTTCTAGATCTGATACAACTTATCATGATCTCAATAATAAATTCACAGAATTTCGGTAATTGTAAGACAAAAGTACAGCACCAGACCTTACTAAACATGTATTGGAGATAGGTTGGTTGTACACACATGTCGGCTGACCAGCTGAGGTTACATATCCATACATGTCAGCACTGGTCGAGGATGTAACTCATTCTTCAGAAGATAAACGATCAAAAATAATTGAGAACACTTTTTTACAAATGTGTATCGGATCACGTAAAGTTACTAACTTTCCAAAGCCACAAAGTCACATGTCCTCTAGGTACCTACACGGGGTCGTTTGACACCAGATTCTGTGCTTAACGTTAAACCACACGATTGGGAATTACCTCATTAATTAAATAGACTATTTTATCTTTGTTGACTAGTTTACATTCCCAAATCAGCCGTGTATCCTTCTTTTCTAAAAACTATTTAACAACGTATATCAGTAGTATTAGATGAAGATCTTACCGCCCAAACCCCGTCGGATGCGGACAAAACCAGACTATTATTGTAGGGCACGCTGTCCTTCTCATTGACCATATGGCTGGATCGCTTTAGCTCGGTTTGAATTGTCGGTAGCTGTAGTTCCTTCAGAAGCCTGATCACACAATTGCTCTCATCACCGTGATGAATAAAACTCGCCCCCATATCTACTCCTGGATCTGTAAAAAAATCACTCAACTAATTTTATTGAACCACATACAAAAAGGGTTGAATGAGGTATTCAGTCAGTTATTTGTCTTTAACATTGAGTCCACGTATAATACAAAGAAAAATAATGGAACACGTGCACTCTGTAACACAATTCCCCATGGCTTTCTCCAGGTTCAATGAAAGGGGAGGGGGAGGGGGCGGGCGGGGTGGCGTCTTGGGGCCTTATAGCTTAGTGGGGCCCACAAGCCAAACGAGGGGAAAAAAAAGCCCGGGGTGTACCTTGAGCAAGGCAAGCAAAATAAAATGTGTGATTTCGTGAATATGTGAATGACAATTTCGTGTGGTGAATATACAAGTCTCATGAAGAATCGATGTAGCCCCAAGTTTCAGAAAGACGTTCATAGGGCCCATGATTTTGTCCTGGGGCCCACAAATTCTCTAGGCGGCCATGGCTTGCCCCATAATGTTGTATTTATTATTATTCTGGATAAAAGGTGTCTCTCCACATCATCGTGTTATAAATCAATTCATTATCCTGCTGCAAGTCCAATAAGTCAGTGTGTTAAAGCATTCTCGACTTTTTTTTACATCGAGACTGAGAATTACCTCCAACTCGTCCATTGCCCGACTCGTTCAACCGAACTCGTACTGTAGGTTAAACCCAAGTCGTCCATGCCTCAATCCCAGGTCGTCCAAAATTAAGCCAAAGTCATCCAGAGTATACAGTTGATATAGATTTAAACATGTGTTGTTATTTAGGCCTATTTATAATATATAAATCTGAGGATAAATGTATTCCCTTTCAAGTTCTGCCACTTATCCTTCCAAAAAAAAAAAATTGGTTAGATTACTGTCCATAATTATTGTACACAATAACACACAAAAATTGGACGAGACAGGATGCTAACCTAATTTGTGACTAAATGATTCAGTGTTTGTCCAAATCCGGCCTCCATATCGATTGGCACGTGCTTCCAGCACTGTCACTGTTACGTCCCCCTGATTGGTTAAACTTCTGGCAGCTGCTAACCCGGATGCTCCTGCACCGATCACTATGACGTTAGAAGCTATAACAGCAGTAGACGTTATAACTGAGGCAGCTAATATCAGGTAAAATGTTTCCATCTTTAACTAAAATGATGTTTGTTGAGTTCTGAAAAGATAAAAAAAAGAAGGTAAAGAATAGCGTTAAAGAAATTTACACAGAATTTCATACATTTCTGTAATCGGTCTATATATATGAGCTCATGGATTTATAGCATAGCCAATAACGTAACAGAAAAGTCATAATAACATGTTTATATTTGTGATATTTTTATTAAAGTATGTTTGTGTTGATTCGTCGTATACAGGGATTTGTTGTTTAAGCTCGTCTGTTGATCAAAGTTAAATAACATGGGGACTCTCTGTAAAAACAGCTCCCATACAGTAATATGGCGCCCGGACATAGCGAAGGGTGTCATAGCCGTTTAGTATGCGGCGATGGAGACATTCCATCTATTCATGGATTGATAGATTCATTGATTGATTGGTGTTTTACGCCGTGCTTAATGGTATTTCACTTATATGACGGCGTTATATTCAAAGAATAATTGACAATAGCACAACCAAAATGTGGATCATTTCCATAATGTTGGAAATTTAATTTTCCTCCAGTGCTAAGTAAAGACAGCATTGCTACACTTCAAACAAACTGCCCTCAGCCAGAAGCTCTATTTATTATTGAAAAACTTTAAGAAATTTATAGTTTAAGACCGGAGGGTCAAATAAACATTAAGTCTAAAATTAGCGATATCGATAAATGAATTATAAAGACGCCGATAATTATGTATCGATATCAATCAAACATTTTCGATATCAATAAAAGATTTATCAACCACCATAAAATACAAGCGATTTATCCATATCGAATAATATTAAAGTGCAACTTTTCAATTT
This sequence comes from Mopalia vespertina, assembly GCA_030265115.1. NCBI lineage: Eukaryota > Metazoa > Mollusca > Polyplacophora > Chitonida > Mopaliidae > Mopalia > Mopalia vespertina. The sequence continues at coordinate 14,181 of JAQQZZ010143403.1, read as the reverse complement.
CAAAACAGTGCAAAGGAAATGTTGTGGAATAATATCAAGCTATGTTGTAATTTGGATTGGGTTTAATACAGCCCGAAGTGGGCAGGTCGGTTTCGCATGGTGCCGCATAATTTACACCCACAATTTGACGAATTCGGACACCTGGGACCGGTTGCTCGAAGCGTTTACTTGACGTCACACCATGTTGAAGGTCTATCTGTAATCCACTATTAGCGATTTATTCTGGTGTTAGCGACTAATACTCTTTCGAGCAGCTGGCCTCATGAACACACACAAGGCATATACCGTGTACATCAGCATTGTATTTTTGTATTGCTGTTTAACACTACTTAAGGGGATTCCACTCAAATAATCAACACTGGCAACAAACACTGACGAGATAAGGTAGTTACGAGACGCAAAACAGTACTTGTAGGTTTGCCAATAATCCGACATCAATCGAGACAATGCTCAACAAAAAGTGTTGGAAAACATTTGTGGTCGAGCTGAAGTTTATCAATAAAAAAAATAAAAAATGATCATGCAAATGTCTCATGTATACACCAATGAGTTGATACCTCAAATGTTATTTCTCTTGACAGGTGAGAGTTTTTGTTTTTGTTAACGTCTTGAAAGACCAGTGTTTGAACGTCAGAACCGTTGCAGTGTTTTGCGATATTCAAGCTAATTTTTTGAGAACCTAAAAAAAATATGATATAAAACGGTTATAAAGTTGTTAACGTTTCGGACTACTGATTCTCCTCTAATGTAACACAAAACCGCGAAGTTCCCATGGTTTTCTACTTACGGATAAAGTGAAAATGGACAGTCCTTAGTCATATAAGTGAAATAGCCTTCAGTACGACGTCTGTCGTCAATCAAACATACAAAATCATTTAAATCATTATAGTAAAATAGTTAGTTCTACCACCATAACTGACTACGTATCGAACATACCTGAATGGTTGAACAAATCACTCGACAATGAAAGCCAATGCGTACCTCGACCTGACTTGAGGAATTTACCAGCAGCTAGGTGACACGTGTATAGTCCGTTCAGACAAGATAGTAGGCACATTCAACTGGTCGTTTTCGTTAAGTATGGTGAAGCCATTGTCTACGAGTTTTGCTTACTGAACACATGACCAATTTAACAGGGAAAAAATCGTACTTAACAAAAGTTCTCGAATGTTACTGTTGAACAAATTCTAGACAACGGCTTCACCATGCTTAACGAATACGTCCAGTCGAATGCGCCTATTATCTTTAATCTTTCCGGTTTGCTTACACACATAGGCTTTCAGCTAGTCGCACATTTCAAATGTAAATCAGCATTCTAAAAGTTTGACTTTCAAGGGTTTTCGGATTATTTAGATTAGAAAAAACAGGTTTTCAGAAAGGCAAAATTAGCATAAATGTTAAAAATGTACATTGGCCAGTTTAAAACCCGGACGTTAAAGCATCTAGTCATTCACTCACACGGTAACTCGTGTGCGCACTGTGTCGACCACGCAGATAAGCAATCGTTTTTTCGATATTTTTTATATCCTCAAGTTGTTGCATGGTATTTGAGTTAGCATAGATAACAAAACATAGAAACAAAGACAGATGTTACAAACGCTTTTAACATTACTCTTACTTGATACGTAGGTATTGTTTTTATTTGATTAAAACAGTTAACGTACTAATAACGCACTTGGAGGTTATGCGACAACAAGATGCCTCTTAGCTAAATTGTAGAACATAGGTAGATAAGCAAAATGTTGTACAAACACTGTTCCCAAATAATTATGAATATCGTGAGAACTAAATTAAGCTAATTCAACATTCACAGTTTATAAAAATGAAAAACATTACCTCGAAGTTTTAATCATATAAGCTAAATACATTGATCGATTGGTGTTTGACGCCACATTCATCGGTATTTCAGCTACGCTGTGGCGTGAACATATAGTCAAACTCTTTTATCCAAGGTTTTTTATTTAAAGATAAATTTCAATCAGACTTCACCCACGGCAGTAAACATCAAAAAGAGAAACAAATCAACCGAAAAGGACATACATAAGTGTTAACATTAGTTAGTGTGTGTGTGTTTTTTATTTTATAGTTTTATCAGTGAGCAGTCATTGATAAGGTATTGGAGATTAAAGTAAATTTATACCCCTCCTGTCAGAGGGGTAGTGAATGTCCGCTGCCTAGACTCCAGTTGACTTACCTTCTATTTTGTAGAAGGCCGGGTGGCTGAGTGGTCTAGGTGGCCTGCATTTACTGCTGGCGATTCGGAGCAAAATTTCAACCTGCAAAATTTTCTGAACTGGAATCGGTTCAAACTAAGAAAGTGTTATCCCAAAATAACGAAAATACTAGAAAAGCATTGTTTAGCTTGATGAAAAATATGAGTGATTACAGCCTAAATGTTTCTACACAAATGTACCTATTTGATACTTACATAGTTATCATTTTAAATTACTGTTCTGAAGTGTGGAGATTTTACCCTGCATGCCAATGAAATTGAAAAGATCCACGTATATTTTTGTAAAAGAGTTTTAAGTGTAGGTAAAAAGACTGTTAACGGTATAGTGTCTCATGAATTGAGTAGGTTTCCCTTGATTATTTTAAGGAAAATACGAATAATTAAGTATAATTGTTGAAAACATTGAAAACCGAAAACTGAGGAAGATAGGAGTGGGTTAAAACAAGGCCACATGGTTAACTAATATAAAGGATGAGCTAGAAAGAAATGGTATGGTTAAAATGTGCAAAATGAAAAACAATTCATTTTAATGTTTGGGCAAACTCTAAAAAATAATTACATATCCAACTTAAAATTTGATTTATTTTCTAGGTCCAAGTGTATGTAGTACAAATATGTAGTAGACAATTTTACAGTTCAGTTATATCTTCAAAATAATTTATCATTTACAGCAAGAAAATGTATTTGTCAGATACGAACCAGTCCACAGCAGTTAGAAGTCGAAAGAGGAAGATACATAAATAAGCATTTGTCCGAAAGAGTATGATTGTTCTGTAAGAATAAGACAGCCTGTAATGTATAAAACGTTCCGAAAAGCACTTATATATACGATATTACAAATGGAGCTTGGCAAACGTATCTATTAAGTATATCTCCCCTATTGATTAATGCGCTTATCTTTAGTGTACCTAAACAAAGGGTGGATATTTTATTTTCGTCATTTCACTTCGGAGATTTATTATGTTTGTACGTTTATTCTATTGCCATAATCTTGTATTAATCTACTTGTATAGACATTGGTGCTGTATGAACGATATCTGTTATAGACACTGTCTGTTAACTTACCACAATGTCTATCTTGAAATATAAAAACTGTTTAGGAAAAATAACCTGTGACATTTCGAACTTTCTGTCTGAAACTTTGCATCAGAGCAACATCACCATTCAAAGAATAAAAATATAACTTATGTTTTCTTTTCAGTATCATTTATTCTGATCATTTAACAGCAGGATAAATAATTATTTTAGCTCCATTCCATTAAATTAAGTGCGCCATTCATTGGCTTGTTTTTGAAATACTCACAGACAAAGATAACTCAAATACTCACAGACAAAGAGAACTCAAATACTCACAAATAACTCAAATACTCACAGACAAAGATAACTCAAATACTCAGACAAAGATAACTCAAATACTCACAGACAAATATAACTCAAATACTCACAGACAAAGATAACTCAAATACTCACAGACAAAGATAACTCAAATACTCACAATCAAAGATAACACAAATACTCACAGACAAAGATAACTCAAATACTCGCAGACAAAGATAGCTCGAATACTCACAGACAAAGATAATTCAAATACTCACAGACAAAGATAACTTAAATACTCACAAACAAAGATAACTCAAATACTCACAGACAAAGATAACTCAAATACTCACAGACAAAGATAACTCAAATGCTCACAGACAAAGATAACTCAAATAACATTTACATTGATTAAGCGACTACGTATAACTAAATGTATACTAGTATATAAATATACACAGACAAGAACAGATACTACATAAACATTAAAATTAGTGACAAACTAACTGAAAAATAAAACCAAAAAGACGTGGACATTGCACGAGTTACAGCAGCATTACACGTATCTGTGATATCTTAGATTCTTAACAGTCTAAAACACAGGGTGAATGAGGAATTTACTCTAACGAAGTATTATATATCAAATATATCATCATATCTTCGGTCAAACATTTATATATCTTATTCGAAGTCTCAATGCCAGTATATTCGTGTACACAATATAAATCTAGAGCTTACATAGTATGTTATGCAAATAAATAAGGTTTGCTCTATTATGATCTAACGATCTTCTTTCGTTATCATTTTCTGCAGCTGTGTATATGGTATTGGTTATTGTAATATCTCTTGCACGACTGTCTATTGCATTATCAAACACGTTATCAAACGAATGTCAATCATCGCCCACAGCAACCAGCTATTGCTTGTTTTCTAAAGCTGCTAAATATGATGTATTTAAATGTAAGTTGAGCAAAGCAGTGCAAGAAGCGGACCAAATATCCAAGTCAAAGAGATAAACCAAACCAAACAAACAAAGTAGAGCCTAGCTTACCAGTTCTATGACCGTTTGTGTTTTACATAACAAAGGGCACTTAGCAACCTATATAATGTTAAAACAAAAGTTGTTTCAGGTGGTACAACCTAAGTTTTTTCATGACATGTGGTGTACACAAAGTTTGATTCTGCAGACAGAACACATTTATAATGAATCGAAAATAAATTAAGATTGATGCCTACTAATTCATGCCGACGGTTTATTTATAAATTCGATTCAACATGTGGCAAGGTATCTGCATTGTATGCACCTTTCGTCCTTCATTGCTGGCTTTACATATCAAGTAGGTCTAATGACATAGTTACCCGAATTTAGGCTTGAAAAAAATTAAATCGGTCGCCGATGCCGTTCTGGACCGAGAGTGTTCCCTTTAACACACAGCTTCACGTGGTGTCAAATATAACGACACCTACGGTAAGGCGGATCAAATTCACCAGGGTCGGCTAACAAATATATTCCCAGTCACTGATTTGTGCAGGCAAAGTTCTACACAGATCAAATATTTTTATATTGGACAATCACAGATGGAAGGTGTACCACGCATAATCTACATATATTCTAGGCAATATTTGTCATTTCGACTTTATTTACCTATGGTCTATTTTGTTTCAAAGAGTCGGATCCAGATATATGGAATCACTTACAGTACACCAATATAGTAACCTAAATGAATGCTCGCAGTGTGTGTGCTGGTTCTTAGCCATTTGCGAGCAGTCTGGCTTCACGATAAGATTAATGTTGTTGTTGTAACCTATAATTTAACAAGAAATAACCTTTAAGCTGTCCTCTTTAATAGTGTAATGTATGGGCCACATATAATAATCCTTCAGACTAAATTCCTACACATAACTTGTTTAGCAATACTCACGCCAAACATTTTACTTGGCTTACATATTTTTTGGTCTGCTCGTATCCTTTCCTAGTATTCACGCGACTTTCTTAAGTGTTCGAAAACCTGTGATCGGAGTATAATTTAGGGGAAAGCATACTATATTTGGTGGTTTGCCGCCTTTCATACTAGGATTTACGGTCGCAATTCGAGTTTTACCTCGGTTTAACAGCGAATGTCAACGAAGGGCTTATTAACTGCATGCTCCGCTTTAAATCCTATTTGTTTTCTGTTAAATTTTCACATGAAAATACTGTACATTTAAAATTATATGGGATATAATAGGAGAATCCTAGATTGTGATAATTTAAGCGGGATTGTCGGCATTGAACAGTTGGCTATAGTCGATAGTTTAAGGATTGTATTACTTAATTGTTCCCGACTGCATTTTCAAAATAATGTCGATCATCCTGCAGCCAACTCTAGTAAATATTCACGAGTCTTGTGAACTTATTTCGTTTCCAGGGAACAAAATGACAGTTTTACGTCTGCGGTTAGCTTCCAATAACTCCGTGTCACATTCTTATTCCAGTAGGCCTATCAACTCAAACTGTCGTATATTGTCTTTATCTGATTCGCCAGTGCTGAAATGAATAGTCATAGTATGTTATGTTTGTTTACATTCTGTGCGCTTTTTTAACCGCACGTGCTAAAACAAAAAAGTTGAAAATTTTCGACCGTTAATCTTATAGGTGTTATGCTCTCAAAACGAACGGAACAACCAATCAGATTGCAGCTAAAAACTAACTTGATTATAGAATATACGGTAAGGTGTCAAATTTGTCTTGCGCTATGAAGTCATTGGTGTGTAAAATATTGTCGAGTAAACAATTTCGGTTAGCCTATACATCATATGGGTTTCTTGTCTAAGTAACGGACCTAACTAAGCCGGTTTATATTTTTAAAAAAATAAACATCAAATCTGCGTTCATTCATTATTTCAGATTGCTTTTGTTTGTTAAGCGTTTCACGATAAACTCAACCGTAGGCCCTGGGCCTATTTCACTTATGGGGACGGATTGTCCATTTCGACGCACTGTTCCGTGCCTAAAAGCGCTGGAAAGCCGAGAGGAAAGATAGTAAAAAAGGAGTATAGCGGTCTTCTTATAGCAAATATTAATTTTTGAACATGTATTAACAATTCTGATTGTCATTAAACTGCTGACAATTATATTTATAACATAATTTTTGTTGTGTTACCTTTCAAACGCATAGGCCTATTTTTAGCTTACGAAGTTAGACAAAACAATCTTTAAATTTGATAACAAATACACCTAGCCCATGTCTATACAAAAAGTCCCCGAATTTCATTCAAAATATTCATGTTGTATCTTTATCCACATGTTATATTTTAATATCATATTGATTTTTTAAAATATTAGTTCAAAAGGTATTTCTGCGTTGTATTAAACAAGGAAGACAAAACCGAGCGAGTCTCTTGTCATTAATCCATACGTTGTGTTATGTTTTAAAATAACAATAAGATATATATTGCAAATCCATACCCTTTGAATTTGCGTTGTTCGGTTTTGTAAAGAAGTCGGGACATTGTTGTGGTGTTTGTATCTGCTCAGAGTTTTGTTATCCAGATTGATGAATATGCAGGAAGAAGAGGATGATGTCGGTAAGTAAAGTCATGTTTGCATGTAGGTAAAATAAATCTATGTACACAGAGTTTTATCCCTTTCCAAATGTTTATATGACCTGAATATTCTTGCGACGTCATCCACGAAAATGTCGACATGACCCATGAAAACGTTTAATTTTTTTTGTTTAAACCTGTTTATTTGCAAAAAGCTAATTATTTTCCAAGTAATGACAACAACAACGAAAACGATATTTGAGCATAATTGTATTTTCCTTATGTGGAAAACAGCCAGCCGTTTATATTTCTCCAAGGTTAAACATGGGCCAACATGTAGGTCATTGTAGGTCAAAAACAATAATGCTTAATGATAAATTGTAATATTTATTAATGCTTAAAGGTATTCCAAAATGGATATTGAATAAGATTTAAGTCGACTGAATTACAAATATATTACAATTAATTATCTGTAAATAATTTTTTCGTGTTTTTCCGATGCTTAAAATTTGTTTTCTTCACTTAAAAACTTGCTACTTTTTATACAAGTCATTTGAGCTGTGACGTAGGCAGGGGAAACTCCATTCGGAACAGTCTGTGCCGGATAAAGAGGAGTCCATATCGGAGATACACGAAAGGCTGCTCGATCGGGAAGTTCAAAATAGCGGCATTGCCTTCATTTTGAAGATATCGAATAAATATCTTTTACGGATGATAGAACAGAAACCGACAGACTGCCAACAATCCGTATGATAATTATCTCTTGCCATTATGAGCCTCAGGTCGACGAAAGTGACACGGACGGTGTTAAAATTTATCCAAAACAAATATGAAAAATTTTGAGAGAAAAAATAAGAGGATGAATATTTTGTTAAGACAACAACTTTCAGCTCTCAAAGTTTCAATACTAAATTTGACATTGTTAAGTTTTGCGCTACATATAACAAGTAGGCTACAATGCGACATAAGCTTTAGGCATTATGTATGGGCACAGTTATGGCAACTAGTGGCAAAATGGAATTTAGTGCTAATTTTTGTTGGCGGCCAAATATCGATTGCCGTGGCGTAGGTCCTTTGTTTCTAATGTGTTTGAGACTAAAGATTCTAAATTATCTCTCTTCGAAATAACTGATTTTTGTTTTGCCATAACGTTATTCTCTCGATATAAACTCTGAGTTAAAATGGACAGCGTTGGAGAAGTTTTACGAAAAAATGGGAATAATAATGTATTTGGATGAAAAAAAAAATAATTTCTTGAGGTATTTCTTCTATTTCTGTAGGATTACGTTGGGTGTGTTACCTTATGACATACATAGTTGTCCCGGCAGAGGTGTATAGTTTCGGTGAAGCTTGGCGGTGCCCATCGATGAGATGAAGCTAGAAATTAATCCGGTGTACTTCCGTTTACATTTTAGTTGAATAAATAGCGGGCAATCATATGTTTGACTAGCAAAGTTTAATAAAGCAATACAAGTGAGATTTGTTTCCTTCTTTAAAATGACTGGCAATATTACACATTGGTGTGCCGTGGACAGGACAGCGGTGACGATACTGTAGCGCTATTTTGCAACTTACCATGCCCACAGCATATTGACGTCACATTCAGATGTCAATATGTGATTTCATCTGCTTAATGAAGTATTTGGGCTATTGTGCGACAAAATGGCCAGTGATTGATTGCCTGATTAATTAGTGTTTTACGCCACATTCAGCTGTTTTCAGCTACGCTGTGGCATAAACATGTTAGTAAGCGTTAGTGTATAACCACACAATATACAACGGCAATAGAGTGAAATTCACCGAGATAAAGATCTAGAATTCATTGTTATGCATCAAATTGGAATATTTCAATAGCTGATGGAATTTAAGTTCAATTTCTGGATTCAACACGATGGTAGTTGTTCATACTGTTAAAAGATAGTTAAATAGCACGTGTCGAATCACCCCACATAGGAAATACATACTTGAAAGGATAAAGCGTAAGGCCGGATTTGGGCGTTTGTTCGTTTGATTTATTGGGGATCAAGCGCCATCTTTAAGCTATCAACCAATATGGTCAGCTCTCCTTTAGATCTATAGTGGTTAGCGTGTCGTCCTGCTAACCCTACACCAATGCATCGCTCACGGGCTCAAGTCGATCATCACGTATAGGAGGGAGTCACACCGCGTGACTCCGATTTCGCGGTGGTTTTTTTTTACACGGTGTCCTCTAGGTTATGCACCGTATTTAATTAATTAACAGTGTTAAAAGGACAATTCGTCGCCATAGGCCTATAAGTGAAATACCATTGAGTACGACGTTAAACTCAATTTATTGATACGAACGAGGGTCTGAGACCATTAAGCGAAAACAAATTCCCTTAAACACTTGAATTGCTGGGTTGCATTGACATTTGGTTTGTATCGAACTACATGTAAGTAATAAGCATGGTTTCTAATTTCTTGGGTTTATCAGATCGGTATACATTATTTTTATACACATATAGGCTGTGAATGTTACGGATCGTTGATCTTTGCCAATAGAAAGTAAGGAACATAAACAGAAGATAAAAGCATGTAGCTAGCGTAGCGTGCAAATCTGATGCTAGCGATAAGTTTTCATTTTGCTGGCTTTGTTTTTAATCCGGAGCCCAATATTAATCGGCTAAATCTCGCGAGACTCTGGTTACTCTGATAAGAGCTCTACGCTCGATCTCGATAGATGTAGCTCGGCCGAAACCAGATTAACCAACATATGCACGTTATCCACTCATTTAGAGCTTGCAAACTCACACCGCGCCGACTGGATCCCAAAAAAGGCTTACTAAAATGACATCGATCGCATGACACCCGAGATGATGTGCGCAGTAAATTGGAGAAGACCGGGTGACCATGTGATCTCAGTATTCAATAACAAAGGTCTCTATTATTAAGGATGCGATTGTGTAATATTTATATAAGCTTGTTTCGAATTTCCCCCAGATGGGCAATCAAAACTTTAAGCACCAGGTATTCTCTATCTTTTTAACACAAACTGAAAATGCCTGGTAAATAAAGTAAAGACTGCAGTGGAATTGGTTTGTTTGTTCGATTGTGGTTTAACGTGGAAATCAAGGGTATTTCACTAACATGACGACGGATTGTCCACTTCACACTGCTCCTTGCTTGATTACGGTGGAAAACGTTAAAAAAAGCTCGTGAAAACCACCCTCGCGATCCGGAGCCACATCGTGTGACTCACTTCTATACCAGAGGGTCGACAGACGAACTCGATCCTGTGAACGGTACATCGAAGCAGGATTACTAAGTAAGGGCACTCGCCAACAACTAAGCCACGGCCTAGGTCGACTGGATCCGAAAAAAGCTTAGTAAAAGGACTTGGACCGCAGGACACCCGATATGATGTGCGCAGTAAGAAAGACCTGATGACCACCTCTCAATAACAACGGTCTCTAACATTAAATGATGCGATTGTGTAATATTTATATAAGCTTTTTTCGAATTTTTCCCAGCTGGACCGTCAACACTTTAATTGGCACCAGTTACTCTCTAGTTTTTAACCGCAATCTGTAAATAACTGGTAAATAAAGTAGGGATTTTTGTTTGTTGGCTTGATTTGGGTTTAACGTCGTACTCCAGGGTATTTCACTTATATGACGACGTGCCAGCCCAATGGGTGAAGGAAACCACCATCGACACTACTGGCAACAAACAAAGACAAGATGGGACAAATATAGGACGCAATACAGACACCACAAACAGATCGCCTTCCTGTTCCCCTTTATAGCTCTGAGGGCACCAGGGTAATATGATTCATGAAGCTCCCTCCAACCACCCGCAATAAAGTAGGGAAAATAGAATCATCTGTATAGTCAATGAATTACCGAATACTTGAATCTACCTGTCCGGCAGTTAGTTAAAAACATTTTTTTAGACTTGGTATGGTAGTTTTAGTGCTGGTAAAAACGTATAGCCTAACATTACATTTTGATATAGTATCATTTCTTTTATACATTAAGCCACAACTGAGTCAGTAAATATAAAAATAACTCAACTAATTCATTTCTTGACACTATCAAAGGTTAACCTTGGACCGGTTAGTACCCACACCTGCTAATCCGTGTTTAACTTTAATCAAGAAGAAAATGAAAATAAATTGAATTACTGTTTTCCTCTCAAATATATATAAAACAATAATGTGCACAATGACTAACTATGTCATATTTTTGCCAGGTCAATAGTTGTATTTCGACAGCCTTAACACTACGAACAAAATATCATTCACATGGCTTAAACTCTTTTCTAAACGTTTTCACTGTCACTCTCATACTGACAAGTCTCAACAATTATTACAGATCGTATATGAAAGTGACTATTTACACAATACCTTGTAAAGGAGCATGTCTGTTAAGTGTATCACTAAATTTATGTGAAATCCAACGAATAGGTCCGGATATAATCATTTATTTCGATATTAGGATAAAATATACTTTCACAAAATGTAAAACCATTTACGTCTGACAATATAATTTTAAAATAATGTATATAAACATGTAAAGGTATATCTAAGAGCACACACACATATGTAAATATGCGAAGAAATCCACAAGGTTAACAGACTTCATGAAAAAGTTCAAAACACATTGATATTCAATAATCAGTAACAAAATCGCGTTAGTGTTTTGAAAAAGGTTCAGTTATTGTACCATCATAACATATAGATTTGAACGCATGAGTTTAAGCGCCAGAATGTTTTATTTTTAACAACGGTCGATGTCGTGATTAGGCAGAAGAGACTTTATAAAAATTACCTAGGCTGCAAAGAGTTCCATGATGGGATTGGAATTGCAAGCTCGACAAGAAAAATACAACTGTCAAAAAAGTTCATGTTGTGGACGATCTGAAAACAACGGATAATCAGACTATCTAAGCTTTTTGTCCATAGTTGCACCCTAACAATTTGGGACCAAGAATACATTGATGATAAGGACACTATGCTGAACTCAAACCTGGGTAAGAGATAATCTCCAGGATCAAACCATCACCGCTCTGTATCTGCAGGACACAGACGAACTGTTGCCTTAAAAGACAAAACTGGGGAAACATATATTTCTCTACAATAAAAAATATATTAAAAATTCAATCCTCACAGCAGACGGACACTCATCCTAAAACAACAGAATTCGTTGAGTTCAAACTATCTAAATGCCGACCATGACAACACAAAACATCCCAGTGAGATAGAAATATATTGATGTATGGTGACCAGTTTTTTTTTAATTGTTCACTGCACCGAGACAAGACCAAGCAAGGTTCACAACAACATCCTTTGTAAGCGAAGAGAACCAATGAGAACACATAGCACCGAAGCTCTCGATACTCACGGTCTTCCACGAACATGTACACCAGAGGGAATTGATCCATATCCTTCTGTATTTGTTAGAACACCCAATGAATGGTGAACGGATCGCCTAACATTCTGATCAATAACAAACCAAGCAACATAAGCAGTCTCCGCTTGACATCCAATCGTTCTGCATCTACTGAAATGAGGCTCTGATGACTCGATCATTGAGAGCCTGCGTCGACCGGAAATTGTCCACCATGGTACCATCTTCCCCGGATGATGGGTACTCTCCCTTTGAATGCGTTCTCAGTCTTCGGAACTCTTCCATCTTAAATCAAGATAATACTTAGTTACAGGATTCATAAAATTATGTCTTGGTCTTTCAGGGTACCCAGTGTATAAAATATGGCACATTTATTTGGAGTTTGAATTGTCAGCTGGTATTTTGCGCCACACTGAAATGGTATTCACTTACATGGTGGTGGTGGTGAACACCAGGTGTAAAAAAATAGTTATATTTTTAAAATTTAAAAAAATTACAATAACAGAACCATAAATTGTTGATTATTTCGTTTTGTTTGCATAAGTACTAAATTGATTGGTGATTTACGCCTTGTTTAAGGGTATTTTACTTATATAACGGCGGTATATTCCAACATTAATTGATTTTGTTTGATTGGTGTTTAACGTCGTACTCACGGGTATTTCACTGATATAACGACGGACAAAAATACAGAACAGCACAAACAAATCTGCTTCCCGTTACCCTTTAGCTTTGCGAACACCAGGGCAACAGAAAGCAACCTCTTTTCTCGCCTCTTACGATCGACCGAGGAAGCCGAGGGAATATTCTGCAGGGCCATGGCCCACCCGCTCCCTCAAGGGGCCCAACATTAATTGAAACTAGCACAATCAAGATGTGAAGCGTTTCCATAATGTTGGAAATTTTGTTTTCCTCCAGTGCTATGTAAAGACAGCATTGCTCCTCTTCAAACAAGCTGCACTTCGCCAGAGGGCGCATAAGTACTAGAAGAAAGCAGCACGACTCGCGCATTCTCACGGAGCGATTTGTTGCAACGATTTCAGGGGATTGCCCTTAAAGCAACTTCATTCTTGACCCAATCAAAAAGCTTCAAATAAGGGGAATCACCTTCGTAGTATTGTCGGAGCATCTCAGGTCGCATTCCTCCATACATAATAAGGAAGGCTTCAACGTAATTGTAATTGTGTTTGTGCATTATTAAGTATGGAGTGGCCGTTTTGGCACCTCTATACATGATAACGTATAGTGTATGCGTTATTAAGTATGGAGGAGTCAGTTTGACTCCGGAATACAGGATAACGTAGGGTGTATGCGTTAACCTGTATAGAGGGGTCGCCGTTCTTTGACGTGACGTCTTCGTGATGGCGCTATGCTGGAACACTGGAGTGCATGACAAGTGTGTCGTCTGCTTGTTTAGGAATTTTGGCGGTTACATTGCGTTTGGTTCTTCCGCACTACTATTTATGTAGTAATATTTAGTACATGATAACGTTAAAGTCAACGATAGTATGTATTCATTCTGGGCTGAAGATACATGTAAAGACAGGCTGCGGGTTATTGAGAACTTAATGACCAAGAAAGCGGAGTTCGTGACGTCAGAGATTGCACGTGGTGGTCGTGGTTCCGGGCGGTAACTCTGTTCCCTACAGAAAGGGGATGTAAGTCTTATATACTAGCACGGAGAATGGGTGTCTTGAGTCGGCGGTTTAAAAAAAATGAAGGGATTTAATTAATTCT
>JAQQZZ010143392.1:0-13000 GCA_030265115.1 Mopalia vespertina | reverse complement strand
TCTTTAGGTTTTATGTCTCTTCACAGAAGACGTTTATGTTCTCACTGAAACGTTCAAAGGGAGCGACAAGAACATCAACATCTTTACGTATTCCATGTTTTGGCTCTAATTTATTGCTAAGCGTACTTGCCACAAAACGGTTTAATTACAACATGTCAAATGAATTTAAAGACGCACAATAAGCAGCGAGTTTTGATTAAATGTGTAGTAGTTTCATATTAGACCCTATATAATATTACACTTTTTGACCGTTGCATATATATGTTTATGTAATTCAGTGTAACAACATGTTGAGCTTCTTATCTTCCCGTCTCTTCGGAAGGCTGGGAGGGAGCTTCCTTGTGCCCTGGTGCTCTCAAAGCTAAATGGCTTTATGAAGCCGATCCGTTTGTACTGTCTTTGTATAATATGATTGTACTGTATTTGTCTTTATTTATTGCCAGTGACGTCAAAGGTGGTTCGCGTCACCCAATGTCATGGCACGCCGTCCTGTGAGTGATATTATCTAATGCCCGGCGTTAAACCCCAATCAAATAAACGCACTTTATATGTCCATTCGCAACGTTCTTTTGCTGTAAATTAAAAATACAATATCTTGAACTCTACTAATATTTGTTTTCAATCAACACATGGAATGAATCGTCGTGATTGCCACTTGAAATCCAACCGCTGGCAACCAAAAGCTGTCAACCTCTCCAACCACTTGACGATGTGGAAAGTTACTTTTGGTGTTTAATGCATGCTGTTGTACTGCCAGTTGACAACCCCGAAAGTGAAACCATCACTATCAAACATAATTAAAAAAATAAACGTGAAATAGACGTGACAGCAAACATCCTAGGTGGTTTCTCCTTGCCTAAATCAACCAGTGGCTCCTCAATCACTGTCAGATTATTAGTTATTTGACAACCGAAAAGGTAGATATACAGCCAACTCGCATATAGTGTCTCTCTCTTTCTCTATCTCTCACCCGAGAGAACCCCTATATGGTGAGTTTAGAAGTTCAGCTCAATTGCCAGAGGCAGACATCAGAATAAATCTACACATTAAACCAGCAATAAAGGAAATCTGTGAAACGTTGAACCGCGTCCTTACCTTGTTTCCGATTGGTGTCGCTCCCAGTCGATGTGTTTCTTTATCATTCAAATCACCTAAGAAATTGGTATTATATAACACAGAAGACTATTGTGGGCATGTCTGTTAGGGAAGACAAAACGTGAATTCTTAGATCTGGGTTAATACTTAGCCTTACCCCAACACTAACCAAATACTTAACACTAAAAATGGTGCAAAAATCTTCAGTTAATCGAATCTTAATGTAACGCCAAACCTAGCCTTAACCATCAGCCTTAACTAAAGACTTAGACTTAAAGTGAAACTAGGGTTGAAACGCCAAACCTAGCCTTAACCATCAGCTGTAACTAAAACGTGAAACTAGGGTTCAACACTTATGACGAAACACGAATTTTTCAAGTCATTGCGATACAACTATATATAGACCATAATGTACCACTGTTACATTACTTGGCATTTAATCGTGTTGCAAAAGCTCATAAAGTTTATATAATTCACCTGATGCATGCAACAGCATTATTTTAGAGCAATACTTATAGCTAGGACATCTCCAATGAAAGAACGTGAACTTTTAAACTAACCAACCATTGGCTCTTGGGTTAGAGAAGGGTCGATGAACCAGCCAGCTATATTTTGAGAAGTATTAACATTAATGGACGAGAAGTGATCGTATCAATAAGATAGTATAGGGTCATTATTAAATAATATACTTCTATCTGAGACCAACTATATTAAAGAAGTGAATTTAGAACGTCTACATCATATCATTAATCTCAATTACAAGTTATCCATTTACACAAGACATTGTTAGAATTTGACTAGAGCTAATTATCTTATGAATGGCAGATACAGTACAAAAATAACAAAAATAAATGATTACCTTCATTATATGGCAGCATTATATTTCGTGTACTTATTATTATCCATATAAGGCCCACTCCGTTCTTTGAAAAGAAAGAGTCTTTCAATCGGCTCTAATATCATGATTTTATCCGGAGTCTTTTTATCATTTGTGTCAACACGGTTCACAATCATTAAGTAATCTAATTCGTCTATCACGCAAAACACAGTGCCATTTAAGCCATCGGATATATTGCTCAACATGTAAGGAGTAAAAACAAACAGGAAAATGGTTTCAATAATTTATGTTGGACGTAAGGTCAATACGTTTTGTAATAAAATGACCATCTCGTTATTTCTTTAGACAAAAGTTCCATATGTCATTTTACAACAATTGACGTATAAAATTTCATAGCATCAAAATAATCGCTCAAATATCCATCTGTGGCTGACATTTGCATCGATTAAAAGTATAACTGTACGTCTGTATTCTGGGCCAAGTCTGCGCTACATGTGACAGAACTCCTATGTGTTCTAAGAACTGTTCAGACATTGTGTCAAACACGAAAGCAATTTTGACAGCTAATGCTAGTTTTGTATATAAGAATGTAGTATTTGTAGTTTCTTTTTGGGTTTTGGGTTTTGTAAAATATTTTTTTATTAATTAAATAAATACAGGTGGGTTTCAGATATCCTTGCTATTTTCGCGCACAGACCTTAAGAATGACTGCTCTATTTACCTGACCAGTATTGAAGGAAGTCATTAGTTATCCACCTCAGAATACATGTCGATTTGAAATAATTGGCCCAGAAGTCAATATTAACCATAACGGTTAATAGAGTGGTATTCGATTGGATTGTCCCGGTCACATTCCGAACTTTTGTAAATATTTTGAAGCAGATTATTCTTAGACTTTTAGTCGTGGCATAATTGTGACCTTTGGAAGCTGGATGCGGCCATTTCGTTTTATCCTGGGAAAAAAAATGCTAAATAGCCAATATTTCGCGAAAAATAACATACTTGTTTTTCCCATTCACAAATGAAACGGATTGTTTACTATTTAGCTTGATCGTTGATTGATCCGTTGATTGATTGATCTATATTTTCGAACATCTGTATTTTCCAGAAGTGTGTCAAGTATGTGTCAATATTGTGTCAACCTGAAAATACAACAGCGGACACTGTTAGTAACTGAGGGCAAATGCACTTACCAGGTTAAGCTTGTTAGCTTTTATTAAAGCACCGTAGACAACAATAAAAGAATTTAATCAAAAGACAGAAAACACAACAATCAGAACATCACTTCGATTCTTGCAGACTGAATAAAAACACACATTATATTAATTACTCAGTGTCTTTCGCTATATAGACAACCACATTATTAATACAGACCAATTTGTCAAATTCTCAGCCATGGCACAACCCTACAATATACTTATAAATTAACCCGTATCTCCATTTTAGTATCATCAATCTATATTATCATTGACATTAGTGCAAACACAAGTCCAAGTAGTAGCAGATTGATTATCCGTACTTTGGTGGGAAAACATATATGAGAAGAATTTGGAGAAAACAGCAGTAGGAGTGGAATCGGAACGAATCATTGACTCTTGTCATAATTTCTTGCTATCACATTCTGGTACTTTTTCTATGTATATTGTTTGTCACTTAATGTCGAAATCGTATTCTCATGAGAATTTCTAAAGTATACGAGACTAAGACAACTCCCGTGCGCCATACCAAGCCATCGCGCATTGATTTCCGCCAATATTTGCCACAGATCAGCAAATAAAAAAAGTACAACACAATAAGACGACACAGTGTATTTTAGAGTCCATGTCTCAACGTAGGAAGTAGAATCGATTCTATTTTAAATGCTAATGTCCTATAGATTGAAGCTTTCTTTTTAACCGGTTTCTGTCTTTTAATATTATTTTCTGTTAATAACAGGAATTCATCGATAGCAGTTTTCCTGAAGTTGGTGTGCTGTACTCGATGTTCTTCATCACATATGCAAAGTAACCGTTAGTAGGCGTCATGGAGCAATCAAGTCTACCATCATACAACTGTTTTGGTACCTGGTTTGAATAAATTAAAGTCTCTATATAATAGAAATATTTTGTTTTAAAAACCTGTGGTTCTGCTGATGATATTTGTGTAATGCTAAAGTGATGTAATTCCGAACACAGAACGCTTCATTATAACCAACCTTTAGGTATATTATTTATCTTCTTTTAAGGAATACAATTAACATACCACTGAAGATAGTTCAATAAAGTGTCGAAGTGTTGAATAAAAGGAATCTGTCAGTTCTCGGAATTGTATTTGTACAGCTAAATTTTAAATTGACTCAACCATGTAATTGTATATTAAGTACTGGCGCCCTTAATAATCATTTGTCCGGAAATTTGCATTGAAATCGTTCCAAAAAATTGAGACGGTTTCTTTCGATGAAGACATGTCTGGAATATTCAACAACTAAAAGGAAACTTTACTAAATGGAGCCGAGGATATGATGTTTCATGTCTTTATGTATTTTTTTCTTGTTATTCTTTTAACTTAATTACTCAACTGAATCCATAGATTGTTTTTCAGTTAGCTATTTTTTAAATTTCTTTTGTAAAACAAAAATGTAATTTAATATTTAAGTTTTCTCTTTTACCATCAAACTGTTTTTTCTGTTCCATCAGTGTCTCGCGCTTGTCTCCCCTTACATTCGCTTCTTTATTTATCAACGTCCATTGTCAATCACAAAACAAAAACCATACAGCAATTTATAAAACTATTTAATCATTCTTTTTGTATGTTTATTATCTTGTAAGATCAAATCTGCATTTAACCGTATAACGTTGTTTATATAAATCCATCTTGCAGGCTCACTATATACTTTATAACACATATTCTTCTATTTAGTAATTTGTTTACGATACAGCCAATTCTTGCATGTCTCTCAACCGGTCAGCGCTCTGGCCAGGCTGGCCAGAAATCCGATGTCGAATGGTTGTGGCGACAGGCAAATGTTTACAATGACCTGTACTCATCCGGCAAAGAAAAGGCAATGATACTACATCAGCTTCACTTCAACGGGGTTTCTCGTTTTCTAAACTGCCACATCCCTTCTGAAACCGTTATTCATATTATAGAGACGTGTGTGTCGACTGAGCCATTCCGTTATGTATGTCCGACAATATTGTACATTATTATATTACCATTTCTAAATCAATTAAACAAGCTCCTTATTGTTTAGCAAAGGACAGGATGTTATACAGCGATATTATTGTAGTAACACTTGCCATTTAAACATCAATTGAATACAATGCTGTAAATGTTTATTGCCTATAATTGTGTGTAACAAGCGTAGAATTAGATATCATATACCGTCAGTGAATAATAATTTCCTATATGAGCATTTCCATTGATTATAAACTCGTCTCCACGAACGAGTTTGATACAGGTAATCAAAAAACTCTTCATTGTAATAGTGTCTGATCGATTGCAAAATCCATTCACCTCAAAACAAACGGTAAAATATATATCTCGACGTATTCAAATTTTAATGCAATATCTTTTATATGTTAGATTATTTTATGTAAGTCTGTAATACCACGTTCAATAAGTTTTTTCTTCGCAAAGTATCTACATGTACGATTGTTCATGCAAGCAAATAATGTTGTTTGCCTATTGGTACCAATTCACCAGTAGTATAATCGACATGAGATATCAGTTTGTTTGCTCGATTGTGCTTTCTCGCCAATGACGGCCTGTCACACCAATGGGCGAAAAAACAAAATCCACTCCCGACGCCGAACAACAATACAACAAACAATAACTAGACAGTTCATTCACGTTGCGCAAAAACAAAGACGACACTACAGACCGGCACTGTGTTGATCCTTAGCAATGAGAACTCGATATTCATTTTCACCACAAAAGAATTGAATAATCCTTGGATTATTTCCAAGAGTAGGATATATATTTAAATAGTATACGCTTCACCTCATTTCAGATGCCTTAAGATTTGCTGCATTATTGAGCAGACTTGTTATTTTAGCCTGAGAGTAAACCAACCTCTGCAGACGATTTATGTCTGTAACGGGGACAGTCTCTCCTAATCTCTGTGTAAATTATTTAACATACATGTTCTTATCTATGTTAAATATATCTATGCTATTTAGTAGGCCGTCGAAAAGGAGCTTCTTATTGCACTGGTGCTGGTCAAGCTGATGGGCAACCGACAGCCCATCGGTCCTGTTTCTATTTGTTACCATTGACACCGCGGAGATGCTTCCCTCGTCCATCTGGCGTGCACGCCCACATATATATGTAAAATAACCGTAAGCATCGCATTAAACCAAAACAAAGTGTACCATAGCCGTGTAAGATACGACTTAAGGTACTTCCTGTCTTTTTCAGGAACGGACACTTAAGTGATTGACCGGCAAATTATCGCTCTTTTTGTCAAAAAATAATAATTTGGAAGCCAACCCTACGCCAGCGGGAAGCTAGAACCAACACACAAATCAATCTCTCTAATCGTAATCTTGTATGACATTTTCTCTTTACAACGTTTTGGATGTAGGTGTATATTTTTTACAAAAACTTACCAGCTGTTTTAAATCGCATCCATTAACTGCTAACGGACGGTATTGTATGAACAGTACAAAACAGGTGTAATAACCTGTTAATCTCCACAGCACCTTATTGTACAAGCCATGAAACCTAATGTGTGTGATGTGTTAATCTAATACCCCTCTGAGATATCCGCCAACAGTTTGTCGATCGATTGACTGACTGGTTGATTTAATGTTTTACCGATTACAACTTCAGCTTTTGTACATGTTAATAAATCTTTTTTCTTTCATGTATATGCAAATGAATAAACACAACAGCTAAAACTCACTTTTGGTCTTTAATTCTGCAAGCACACATATACATGTAATTCTACACAAATCGTATCTATGTAGTTTTGAAACCATAAGCCGGTAAAGCTTATCATCTTACCGTATTTAGTTTTATAACGGATAATCTGACCTTGTAATGTTTTCGGGAAGTCCTTATAGCATGCATGTATTGAGATCACATAGGTGAGTATGGATGTAAACATTGCACTATTACTTTCTCCAGTTTATACGTCTTAGTGTTGGAGACTTCTTTTCATCAATGCTCGTAAAAGGTTAGAACCATTGTCACGCACTTCTGTAAGTTAGGAAAAAAACTAACTGTTATTAAGAACTTATGGTACAATTTGATTGATTGATTGGTGTTACAGTCCGTGTTTAAGGGTATTTCACTTATATGACAGCCATGTATTCCAACAATGATTGACACTAGCACAACCAAGATGTTAAGCGTTTCCATAATGTTAGAAACTAATGGTACAACATTCAAATATATTTTAAAATGGAGATCAAGTGCATTTTAAGTTTTAAGCTTTATGGTTAGTATTGTAATAGATTGTTAGTTTGTTTGATTGAGATTTACGGCCGCACTTAAGACTATACATTCATACGTCAGCCTGATATTCCAATGTTTTAAAGCAACTGCATCAGTCCCCACTGGCAACGCCCTCAAGACGCACAAATTCAAAGGCTCAACATAAGATAATTTCCTCTTGTCTATATACATCATATGTATTTCATAGGGTTTTATTTTATAAGTTCATAATTTTTTTTTAATAAGTATATTTTATTTTATAAGTGCAGTTGAACAGAAAACACGACAAATATATTCTACTTCTGAATGTTGACTAAAAGGTAAGAATATACTTGACACGAACCATGAATCCCCAAAGCATTTGCAATTGGTATTGGCGTTCTAAAGAGAAGACGTTCTGGAGGCTACACAGAACCGTAATCTACCATCCCCAGTGACCCTTTTTTGTGAAAATAAAGACATGTCACCAGGTGTGCTGAAGTGGTATAAGTATCAGTAATACCAAGTTAGGAACCATCCCCTTTTCATTTATTATCCGATCCGGTAAAAAATGTCGTGAAATCGTTACGGGTGAACCGTAAACTCTAGCCGAGACGTTTTACTCATATGAGATTGCAAAATCACCTGGTTGAAGAAAACGAATGATTCCCGAACTCACGCTTATAAAAAGATGAGCATTTCAAGTGCGTATGAAGAATTAATTCGCGCTGTGAGTGTGATGTGGCTTCAGCGTCTAAATGCACCGAAAAACATAGTGCGAAAATAACAAAAATACATTCAGTGAAACATGGGCAGAAATTGTCGATAGGCTGAGTAGATAGATAAATATATAAATTAGTATCAGTCCTTACTGACTATTATTTTAATGACACAAAGATATAACAAGACAGCTGGGATGGTTTTGGGGGAAAGCTTTGTTCGCTGACCACTTTACGCAATACATTAAAAGTATTAATACCAGAGTGTTTTCCCGGTTTGTCTTCTTCCAACGTAATTAGTTGATTAAGTCTCCATACAAAGGCTTAATATAATAATTATGGTATTACGTTATTAAATTAAATAATGGACATTTAATTTCACCTGATGACTCTCAATGTCCTTTTTTCCATTCATCACTGATCTTTTAACTTTGGTACAGCGCATGATATAAATATTTTAATTTCATTAAAGCAGGAAATTTCATCTCTTAATAGATTGTGCATTATTAAATTACGTTATGTTATTAGCAATTACCACATATCATTTTATACCATTCATGGTTTATTTTTATCTCACGATAGACGATGCATGTATTTGAAAGACGAAAAGCATCCGTATGACGTCCTGGATTTTTATCGATCTTCTTAAACAACAAACCTAGGCTGTTGAAGAATTTCAATATAGATTTGGTTGGCTTGTTTATTACACAGAACTAACGGTTATTTCGCCTAATCTGGGTCAATATGATAGCTTAAACTATTTAACAAAAAGTAGTATTTCATTTGATTGATTGATTGAGGATGTGTTGACTTAATTAAATATTTGTATGGCTTAAATTGTAATTATTCATTCATCTATCAAATTAGCAGACACAATAGTTCCGAACATCAAACGGAAAAAAGAATAGAACTGGAAAGTTTGTTGTATGTAAATTTGTTATATAACGATTTCCAGAGAGGTCATAAATTTGTGTTTTACAATGTGGTTAGATATATAAATGTAAAGGTAGATTTAAAATAATTCACTCATTATACAGCATAACATTATATCTAAGCAGAGATACAGTATGTATATGCAAATGAAAATAACGGTATGAAATAGATTCTTGTTTTTTAGACAAGATCTCACATAATTCTGATTCATAATATACAGATTTGACTTCCATCAGACCCGTTTATCGTATCATGTACAAGAAGAGTGCTGACATTTTACGGATCAGTGTGACATGTACCGTAATGATCGAGCGTTTTATTCTAGAGATCTCTCTAGCAGAATTGATCTATTCGACAAATGTGCTTGAGCTTTAAAATCAATCAAGTATTTCTGATTACGGCTAAATTTATTTCGATATCCATGAGGTTGTAAGTGCGTACATGCGCAAGCGTTTGTTTGCTTCCCAAAAGTGCAGTCTCACGGTCCGATTTGTTATGTCTTAAAACAGGGATTCCGCGTGTATGCAGAATTGTGATTGGTCGATAAATAAAATACGACCAGTCGATCAGTCGATCAATTCAATGTCCGGAAAATAAATTATCTACAAAAGGCACCGTGGGAATGCACCCTAAGGCTAAATATTTTTAAAAGGTGGGTGTGGGGAGGGCGTTTGGAAAGACATTTTACAATACTGTATTTTCATTTTGCTTATTTTCCGGGAAAACAATTAATTACGTTAGCTCTGGTTCTTAAGGGAGTTTACACTACATTAACATTCCAGCAAATTTTCAGGACATGTTTATAATATGGAAGCCGCAAACGGTAAACGATGCAATCCCTCAGCTCCATTATAATGTCAACGATGTCTAGACTTCAACCTTTTCTTCAAATTCTTTCAAATATTTTTTATACTATCAATATGTTTATACAAACACCACTCCAATTTTTATGTGGTAAATATTTAAGATCGATGTGTAAACATGACAGATTTAATTAAATATCGATTCGAGAAACCGGTTCCTGTTTTCCCAAACAATAAGCAAACAAATTGAATTTTCAAAATATTTTATAACAAAGGCTTTTATGTTTTCTACTAGCCATAACAAAATTGCTGAATTTCTTTTCTGGATGAATTTTGTGTCTTGTCAAATATTGAACTCAAAATTGGCAATGACAGTTGAACCAACTCGAATATACCAACACAATGTCTCAGCACAATTGATTTTGGTTGTCTGGTGGCAAAGATGTAGTGAGATCCCTTCCTTTTAAAAGTTTTGGATTCAAGTCCACGATCGTTTCAAAAAACTAATTTTTTACTTAAAACGTCCAATGAACTGTCCACGAAGCTTCTTCTAGAAGGCCGTTATAAACTATTGTACTATAATTTTTTCTATTTCATTTATTTTCTCATTCAAATATTATTGATATACAAAGAACGAGAGGCACATATCCGAAAACAAATAATTGTACAAAAAGTTATCAATTCTAATTAGTGTAGGTCTAGCAGTCCAGTTAGATCAATCATTTCAAACACACACCATCTGGGATTAAACTTTGGCATTTATTAAACACAATTTCAGTCGAACTGTGACTTACACGCATATATTAAGCATAGACACAATGCTTTCAGGGGTCAGTCTCTTAAACTGAAGGCAGGTGCGCTGTATGTCTATCGGATTTGTTTTCATAATTTGATCTTCTTCAATAGGTTAATTAAGGCATCAAGCGTCACACCTGATCCAATCAATACGTGGTTCTGAGATACGAAAAGAAAGTTACACAGAACATATTTCAGGAGTTGTATTTTATCTGTCTTGCTGACTTTACGTGACGATCCATACAGGCAAAATAGGCTACACAATCTCCATTATGTCAAACTCGATTACTTTTAACATCATTTAAGATAACAAATATTTGACAAATAAATTGACAATTTAACACACGTTAAACTGGCGAGGAACTCATTTTTATGAGTTTTAATTGCTTATAATGGTCGGTGATATTTTAGGAGAAAATCCATTTTGTCAGATGTTAAGACGGAAAATGCTGAGTTATGATTTTCAAAACATTATGTTGGCGCCTTTAAAATTCAATTTATCAAATGGCATTTTCCTCATCAACAGAGTTAGGCAGACAAAATGCTGTCGTCTGCCAGCAAGAAAAAAACAATTTTACCTGAGCCGGAACGATAAAGTTTAATATCCGGTTTCCTGTTCCTGGCAACATGGTAAATAGGAACACGTCTTTAGAAGACGCTTGGAATTCCGTAATAGCTGCACAGTCACAAAGGTGCAACACGTTTTTCATTTAAGTAAACAAGACAAAGGTAGACTGCAAAAGCAATGTTAAGGTATCGTTGGGTCCATTCGTGCCCTTACCATTGCTTGTCTACTTACAATGTCCTGATTCGTGTTCCTGCTAGCAGCTCATATAGAAAGGTGAAACCAATCCAAAAAAAAATCCCAAATCAATAATTTTTTTGTTTTTAAAACGACCCCAATCTATCATGGCTGAACGTATTAACATTTCAGTGTTGTTGAAAAGGTAATAAAACTTTATTGTAAGCAAATAAATGGTGTAATCTGAAATGAACTTGTGGACGATTATGTCCCTTTAGCAGAGACGGTTATCTTCTTACTGTTAATTCTTTCGAAGACATCGATTTAAATGAATATTTAAAGGGCAAAGACATTGATAGCAGTTCATGGAGGTCATCTTCCATTTCTGAAATAGAGAACTAAGCTACACCCAGCATAACTTGAGAAGCAATTCATTTAATTTACAAAAAGTATCATATATCACATTTTTTTTTACTGTGACAATTTACTCAGAGCAAGCATCGCTAGCGCTGAATTCAAAGCAAAAGTGAAGTTGGTAACGGAAAAATTAACTACCCGTTGTCAGCATGTTTACATCAGTTTAAATGATGAGGCTTTTATAGGCTGTTTATATTTAAAATCTGTCAAGTTTTGTACTTCTTGCATAAATGTGGATTTTTCGAACAATTGTGTCAATCTAAAGTAGTTCGATGCTAGGAAGTCATTATGTAATGTAATTACAAGTTATACAGAAATTAATTTAATGTCATACTGTAAGAAATTTAGAGGTAAAACAGTATGTAATTAAGAGGTAAAACTGTAATTTACAGCTCAAAAACTGTACGTCATTTAGAGGTCAAACTGCATCGAATGTAGGCCTACAGTTCGAACTGTATTTAGAGGTCAAACAGCTAGAAATTCAAATAACACGAAATACGCTTGATACAAACCACCAACAAAGTTATTAAATTTTCTAAGACAAATACTTGTCACATATATAAGTTACATCCCAGCGGTTCACGGAGGGAGGTTTTAATGATATTTGAAGTTCCAACTGTACGTCATTTAGAGGTCAAACTGTAACGAATTTACAGGTCAACCTGTGTTTAGAGGTCAAAATGCTAGGAATTTAAATGACACACAATAACCATGATACAAAACACACAAACAAAATATTTAATATTCTAAGACAAATACTCTGGTACATATTTTAGTTACATCATATCGGTTCACGGAGGTATGTTTCAATGAAACGATTGGGAGATCTTTTGTCCCATATATAGTACGGAGTACATAACAATGCTTACCATGAATGGCTGCGAAGACATCTGGTAAAGCAAATCTGGACAGTGCACTTTTATATGTAGGTAGAAGAACGGATAATTATATCGTTATAGTGGGAGCTTTACTCAGTCATAGTT
The DNA here is from genome assembly GCA_030265115.1 of Mopalia vespertina. NCBI lineage: Eukaryota > Metazoa > Mollusca > Polyplacophora > Chitonida > Mopaliidae > Mopalia > Mopalia vespertina. The sequence goes on along the minus strand of JAQQZZ010143392.1, from coordinate 278 downwards.
TCGCATAGAGCTAAAAATATATAATTAAAGAAAGTGTATTTGTTCTAAATCTGTGTTAGAAGACGTACTCGTGGGGCTGAAATTTGGGTTCATCTACAGTTTGATTGGAGCGTAAGAATCGTGAATAAATATCAAAACCGCGGTTATTGTCCTAAGATGCCTTATTGCTTTTGTGAGGAGCATATACAACTACTTGAAGTCATATAATAAACTCAGTCAAAAAAGAAACTTCACACTCGTTTGGATGTCGATAAGTTGAACATACAAGAAAAGTGGTT